>VZTX01000966.1:147376-204729 GCA_013400915.1 Pardalotus punctatus | reverse complement strand
ATTTCTCCACAGTCTGTCCCTGGACAGGACAGCTCTGACCCATCCTGCTGTGCTTTAAATCCTCCTGCCTTCATTATCCCTTCCGTTCTCTTCTCCTGCTGTGCCAGTGCATGAGGGCACGAGCCCTCCTGAGACGGGGGGTCACGAGAGGGTGGGACTGAGCCACCCTGACTTTCTTTCTCCCACACCTGGAAAGCCTGACATGATCAGGGATGTGCAATTTGCTCCATGTTTTTAGTTTCTCCACATACCTTGTAGTATGTGATCCTAGAAGATCCAAGATTTAAATTTGGATGGTTTTCAGTTGTCTGAGATTCTTTTATATTCCTCAATCCAGATATTCAGACACAGAATCAACTTTCATATCTCTCCTCACAACAGCCTATAAGACTCAGTAATTATGTTATTTTCAGCTTCTAAAATAAATGTGTAAGGAGGTTAAATCCGAAATTCGCTTAGATTAATTATATGCTTTTAAAACCCCCAGAAGTAGACAGTAATAGGTGGGAGGATTTTGACAGAATTCCGAAGGGCAGAATCTCAGCCTACATGCTCAGTCCAAGGTTAGCTGATAAGACTGTGATTTACATGTACACTCTAATTTCTGGACAGGCCTTTCCAATTCAGTAATTCCAGCAAAAAACTGGAATTAAGCCACAAACATACCTGGCGAGTGAGGCTAGTTACTTTGGCTGGAACTGATGCAAAGGACCTCATATATTGAAAAGGCAAATGCTCATAATTAAAAAAAAATAAGCAAATTTTCATGTTCTGTTGCTTAAAATTTGTGCACAAATGCACAAACAAATACCTAGTTTTGTGGTATTTTTTCCTGATATTTGGAGTTTATAAAATCTTTTGGAAATGTATTTCACTGCATCTGTAGTTCCCTACTGATTTATTTCAGCTATGGTAACATTTCTAAGACAAAAACAAAAAATATAAGTTTTCATTTACAAATCATAATAATGTTTGGACATGCTAAAGAAAATCTGGTAGAGGGGATCATCATGGTGAGAAAATTCATTGGACTAAAATGCTATTTACTTCCATTTCTTACAATTTAAATTCTGTTCTGTCTTACATTATAAATTCGTATCTTGAAAAGGACATCATTATCCACAATGATAGATAAAAGTCTGAGGTGAAGGAGAGCCTTTTCCAAAGAAAAATTGAGATGTTGCAAATGCTTGTCTTAGTGGAAGAAAGAGAATAAAATTAGAGAATATTAAATTCAATATAGCAGTTACAGAGTACGTACTCAATCTGCTTAGAGGTGAAATAAGTTCATGGCCTTTACACCAATTAAAAAGAATTGGAATCATAATTAAGCCATTGACAACACTCTTTGCAATATAAAAGGTAGCCAAATGTTTGGTTGTACAACCACATATCAGCCATTTGTAGGCTCTGAACTGACATTGCCCATGATTGTACAGAGTGAAAATCAGCTGCTCTGCTCTAGTAGGACACACAAACAGGTTATGCTAAAAGTGAGTGCCCATTTTGTTGTGCTGGGTCGCTAAAAAGTTATAGCTGTAGCCAGAGCATCCTGTCCTGTTCGTTTAGAGAGTTATTATGATACTAGGCCATAGGCTGAAGTCAACAAACCCCCAAAATCTCAAATCTGAAGCTTTGAGACTTCCTTTTGGTATCAGAGTCCACAGCAACCTCCACATGGTGTGCTGTAAACGGAGACCTGAATCGGTGCCCAGGTGTGGCACATCTGCAGGGATGGAGGAGGGAGGGAGCTCCCTGTGTCTGCAATGAGACCAAAACAAAGTTCCCAAGACTGGAACTCAAGGCACAGCTTCAAAGTTCTGAGTTCAGGCTGTGGGAGGCCAAGGATGCTCAGTGTGTTTGACTCCTGTCATTTTTAAACACAACCATTTCTGCAGATCAGGGCTCATATCAATGTTGTGTTTTAAGCCCATTTTACAGCAATTCAGAAGAAAAAAGTGGACAAGTTTAGCTCTTGTTTACCCAGAGATGAAAGCAGGAGCTCTATTGATGTTGGCAGCTCCATAAATTGATTAGAAAAGGACCACTCCATTTGTCATTTCTTAGAAGAGGCACAGGGCAGATTTGTCTTAGTCACAGTCTGGTTGGATAACGTGACTAAAAGCACAGCACATTAGAATATTCACCCCCTTAGAGATTTTATGTTTTCTGGACCGTTTTTATTGTTGATCTATATTTAGGATGCGTTTTGCTGTGTGTTCATGAGTATCTGTTGATGTATATTAAGGTTTTGCCCATGTATGACGTTTGAATTCATTAGGAAATGATTTTCTACCATTTTGAAAACTACCGATAAAAAAAAAAATTATGAAAGCTACTTAAAACTTATACGTATGTCAATTCCAATGAATGCCAGAGGTGAAACAACAATAAAAAGGTTGTTTACATGACTTATGAGGTAAGCTATTAATTTGCAAATATGTGTTTCCCATGTGAGGGTTTATTGTCTATTAATGTGGTGCAATAAATAGGAGTGATATTAATCTAAAAAGGTTTGAAGTTAATACAGGCTTGTTGCTTCTTGTGGAATATTTATAGCAAATAACATGCCATTTATTAAAAACTTTAAATAATGCTTTTGTACAGTGAAAATTCAAATTATATCTAGTGTTTGAATCACAATGCTATCAATTAATATAAATAATTTATATTTCAAAACCCATGGGAAAAAATGTCATGACATGATAAAAATAATCACCATCTTTACAAAGATATTTCATTCCACCTTATGCAGACTGCAACACATAATTTAGAGATCTAGTCTTATCTGGCTTCTGAAGGGGAGATGTTCTTTCAATAGCAGATAATTTAAGCAATTCCTTGCAGTGGTCATTTTTCAGCATCAAGATCTCAGTTGAACTTGGCCAAGCTTTTCTAAGCAAGATAATGCTTTAAATTTAATGACGTGACAAAGACACTTTGGAATTATAAATCTAATTTATATTGGAGTACTGAGCCTTGAGTATTCTCACACCACAACTGGCTGCACTTTTAGATTCTCTATATGCAGTAAGTTACTCCTGCATATATCAAATACACAAAGACAGTTCCTTTAAAACTCTGGCAATGCCCTCATTTGGTCTATGTGGCTGATTTGGAAAGGGATTAACTGGAAAACAAAGACATAAAAAGCATTCCTATTTTAAAACATTGATCTTGACAAAAATGCAAAATATCAGTTTTGTTTCCTGAGTTCTATTCTAGCAAATAATATCCTTACCTAGAAAAGCAATAGCACTGCATTAAACTACAGATACCAGCATTTTATTCTTGCAACTTGTTTCTGCCCACATATGGCAGAACTTCATGAATAATAAGCCAGACTTGCTTTAAATTTTGGGTTACTGAGTACACAAAGCAATTATTTCACTCCTTCATAGCATTATAAGCTGCAGTGACAGCAAACTCACCTTAACACAGTATGAATATGAAATATGTTTCGGTCCTATCTAGAGCTGAAAAGTTTGAATACTTGAAGTATTCAAGTTCAACAGGATACTTTGTATAGTTGTTTGGCAGTTTTTTGTATACTGAGTATTTTCTCTGAAACTGAACATAAATGGACCAACCAAAGTGCCTGATAACATTTCAGGCATATATTCTGTCCTGACTCGCTGTAAAGCTTGTTTGCAGTCCCTTTGTCATGCTTGTTTAAGTTCTCGGCTCATCTTCCGAAGAGTTCAATCTGTGTTCCAGTTAATACCGTTAGTGCTGTGGTCATGGAGATGTGGAATTGCAGTGGGATTCTTCAGGGAACACCTACACTGTCAGTCTGGCTCTTTGTTTTGCTCCTAAGATCTACTCTCCTACTGCTCTAGAGCCTGATTTGCCCCCAGGGTTCCCTCCTGAGCAGTTTAATCTGTCTGGGAGTCTGCACTGCTGCCCACAGAGGCTCCAGGGCTCTTCCAGCAGTGTTGGACTTGCACAGCACCCACAGCACTTTAGCTCCCCCTCATCTGGATTCCCTACCTTCGCAATTTTAAGCAATTGAACTAAATAAAAGAATAAAAAAAAATTATATTTTGCTGGGCTGCAGGAATGATGTGGACACAGCCATGTCTTCTCTGGAAAATAATAACTATAGGCAAGGCGAGCAGAAGACCATCCAAAACAAATAGTTCTGGCGCAAGGGAGTGGATAAACCAGATCCCTTCAAACAACTGCATCCCCCTCTCTGAAATGTTCCTTTCTGAAAGAGAGAAGCGAACTCTCTGCTGCAGTCACAGTTGGATGACAGCACAAGCAAACTCTCTGACAACCTGAAGCTGCCACTTGACTCAATTTCACAGAGAAGCTGAGAGAAAATCAGTAATGTTATTTGGTCAGGTTAGAAGAGGCTTGGGACATGGTTTTAAAGTGGTTTGGGATTAAGTTAAGAAGACACTGACAGTTTTGATATCTGATGGAGAAAAGATTCCAAAGAAGGGCAAGCAGAGTATCAGAAACAGATGGATAGAAAATGACACTAAAAGGGTGCAAAAGTAAGTGAAGAGCATGAGGAAGAAATGCAGCTATTAGGAGGTTGAAGACAGATGACAACTGCTGAATTTTGAATGGTCCATGAAGAAGAAAAGCCTGAGGACTGTACAAGGGTTAATGACATGGATATAAAACCTGAAATGGTGTTGTAGAAATCCTATTGCCAGAGTGAGTAAAACAGG
Source organism: Pardalotus punctatus (assembly GCA_013400915.1). Lineage (NCBI taxonomy): Eukaryota > Metazoa > Chordata > Aves > Passeriformes > Pardalotidae > Pardalotus > Pardalotus punctatus. The sequence goes on along the minus strand of VZTX01000966.1, from coordinate 200,047 downwards.
CCATTATGTTTCCATGAGAATACTGTTTGAAATGCACAAGAGGACTGAAAGAAAAAATTGATTTTTTTCTAGATGTAGAGTAATATATGAGAAGCATCAGCTGATAATGACACTGTGACAAGAATAAACAATGCCATAGCAGTGAAATTAAATCAGTTATAGTCAGTGGGACAGTGGGATCAGAGTCAGGCCCCAAAAGTACAGCTGAATTCCAAATCCCATTTTGAAATATCCTAGAAATCTAAGAAAAGCCAGCACATTGGACTGTAACTTACATCAACAATTTTAATATTGGAAATTTCCAAATTATTCCAAAAGTAAATGAAATGCTTTTTAAGTTATAAAAGAATTCAAAATATGATTCTAGTCACATAAGTCTGCAGAGTATGAGACTGGAATAAATTAGGTTAAATGAAAGAGAAATTTAAAAATGGTCCAGATTCCTTGATATCCCAGAGATTTGTCTTATCCCAGCAGCCATTCCCACAAGCTGAGACTGCAAGGCTGCTGTAAGGGATGCTTGGTCACAGCTTCTGAAGCAGCCAGGGATACACAACACACCCCACTTGTAGTCTGCTTTCCAGTTACTCTTATCCAGCTTTATCTACCGCAGCACAGTGTTGCACAGTTAGACACTCTCTTTTCTCCAGTAAATTTGGGGTGAAATCCAACTAACATGGAAATTCTTGTTGAAATCTAAGGTTTATATTTTAAAAAAAAAATGGTATAATGAGCAATTCTGTGGCAGAATGAGGATTTTTCCCTTTGGATTCCTACTATATATTATACTCATTAGCCAATGCTCACATTCTCTAACACCTGCCAGTTTCAGATTTGGGACGTGTGTAGGAACACTACCTTCAAATTCTTGGTCTAAAATCCAGATAGTTATGTAGTCACTCCAGAGTTATGAGTTCATCCAAAGTAAGGTCTGGGTTTTTCCCCTTTCCCCTGTCTCTCTCACCCCACTGATTTCATGTGCTGTTTCCTGGGAACCCGGAATCTTCATTGCCCAGTGTCCGTATCCATTTTAATGCTGACATTAGAGGCTCAGCAAGCCTTGACCATTTCTACAGTAACTGGAGCTGGGAGAATTGCTGACTACTAAAATCTGTTACCTGATCTGTCCTTTAGAAGTGTTTGTTGCTTCAGTCACCTCAGTTATTTGCCTGAAATCAATATTGTGAATACTGTGCATTGGTCCCTGTTTCAAATGTGCTGTTTTCTTCTTCCACTGCCCTTAACAGAAGTAGCAAGAACTTGGCTTCTGTCAATCAAACCTGAGGCAGTCTGGAGCAGAACACTTAGGAACCATAGATTGGTGTTCCTTTTGGCATTTATGGCTGGAATATTATGTCAGCTACTAGGCCACCTTTCATTTATGTGCCATTTAATACTGCATTTAGCTGTAAAAACAAGTCATTAGTGAGCAAGACATTGGCACTCTGTGGCCCTAAATTCCTTATGCAGGAATATTTTCAATATTTTTAATTGTTTCTGAGTGACTAATAAGGATAATTGTATTTCCATTTACATTCCCACTGTAATGAACATGTTTATCCTGTGAATTCACAGAACCACAGAATAAGCTGAGTTGTGACCTCAGTAGATGATATTAGTAACGCACTCCTTCACCATATTTATAACTATGAACTGTTCCTACTATGCTTTTATTCTTCTGCTCCTAATAATCCTTTCTGTATTATAGAATAGCAAAAAACCCCCAAAACCCAAAAAACTTCAGGACAGTAATATTCAGCCACTTATATGCTGCAACACTGGAAACTTTAAATCAGTTGTTGATAAAGATAAGACCAGGCAGGCTGGAAATGCCATTGAAATGTGGCCATTGTCAGTGTGATATAAAAAGATACAATCTGAGATTTTTTTAAAAATCACTGCTCTTTTCTGAAAAGACTGGTATGGATGTGCAGATTTTGCCAACCAAGTCACAGTTTCTGCCATGAAGAGCCCACTTCTATCAGTTATATTTTCCTCCAAACAATGCTTTAGTTTAGAGACGAAGTAAAGCTACTTCAGTGAAAGGGATGGGAAAAAAGATGGACAAAAATTGAAACACATTTTAGACACGAAATTCTTTTTTTCCTCTTCCAAAAATTTCTGTGTACTCTATGTGCGCTTAAGCTCTTCTAGGGTGTGTATTTCCAGCAGTTCTCCAATGGATCAAAAATGTTAGGTAGGAGGTAAGATGGGGGAGCTTCAGGAGAGTAAAGAAAGCTCCATTTCAAAGGAATGCAGAAGTTTTAGCACAGAGGTTTTCAGTCTTTATCTCTGCTGGCAGCTGTGATACAGAAACACAGTGGGAGCCCATAATGAAATACCGTTAGGGGTGGAACACAAACTTCTGTGGACACAGGTTCATTCCGGCGTTTCGAATTCATGGATGAAGTGTTTACATTTTCTGATTGTGACCACGAGCGTGGGAACCTCTTTGTGTCACAGCTGAGGGGGGCCGGGTGGCCAGGCTTGGTCACTTGGGCTCCAGAGCTTCACATGCATTCCTAAGTCTGATGCAGCTGAGCTTTCCACAGAGAGAAAATCCCTGGATTGAGTCCTGTAAAACCCGCCAGTGTCTGCAGGCAAAAGAAGCCAGTAAGCACTGAGTGGTTTTTCAGAAGGTATAATGTCCCTGTCAGTGCTTCACTGGTTGTGGAAGCATAATGAGGACATTTTATCTGCTTTTCTGTCGTTCTGATAGCACTACAGTCCCCATTGTGCAGCAGCAGGGACTTCAGTAGGCACAATTTTGCTCCATTTTTAGAGTACTTACTTCCAAACTGATAATGCAAAACTTTTAGGATAATTTTGTTAGATCATTAGATCCTCCATGCACTTTCCACTTCATCTGTAACAACCCTTCTGAAAGAGATACCTTTGCTTGTTCAGGATGTGTCTGTAGTTACTCTTTTCTTTCAAAATTTTGCATGAAAGCATACACAAATACAGGTAATTTTTCTTGTGCATTAAGTCCATAATACATTTCCTCTCAGATGGATTTCACCAAGCAGGCTCAGAAAAATATTTTGCAATGTACTTCTGGTTTGACAACTTTTTTTTAATGATTTTTTGACATTTCTTACGGAATTATCTAGAGAAATGTTACATGAAGTCTGAAAACCTGCTGACAGTTTCTTGCTATCAGGAAACATTTACTTTCTAGCAAATTCTTTGTTTCAGGGATTCATTATTTTCAAGTTTAAGGAGTAGAGAAAATGAACTCTGAAAAAGATGAAATTCCATGACCTCCCAGGTTGTATTTGTAACTAATTCTGCTTCAGTGCTTTCTCATTTCCAATTGGCCTTCATCAATTAAACTAGTTAGTACTCTGTTCCCAAATAATTTTTTTAATAGAAATGGGTTTTATGGATGTCTAGACATGCACAAATGAAGCCTTTAGTCTGTCGATTATGGGATTCTTTACTGAACCCTAAGGATTTCTTATTTCCTTCTTAATGTGACCTGAAATAAACCAGACCATAGTAGAAGCATAACTGAGGACTTTGCTCTTTTATGGTTAACAGATAAATGTCAAGATCTGATTGAACATTGGATTTCAATTCCAATATTAGTATGTGACTAATAGACTGATTTCCTTTCTGCTTAATTACAAAAGAATTTCCTGCAAAATAAGCTTATTGAAATGCTTAATCACTTGAGTGAAAATATTTAGGTTTTAGGAATTTCTACCATAATTCATTAGTAAAACTGATTAATTTAATGTGTTTTTGTGAAATATTTAGGGTCTGTGTAAACAGCAGTGAGCAACAGTTTGTTTAGAGAAAGTGTAGCCTTCCCCTCCATTCAGGAATGAATTCTCCACTTGTGCAAAGAGTTCCTCATATATAAGAGAGATAAGAATTTCTTCCTTTGTATTCTTTCTAGTGCTTCCAAGGAAATCTTTTCACATAGGATTCTTATACAGACACGAGTTGAAAAGATTTCCATCTCCATTTCATTTAAAGCTGTTAGGATATTTGCATAAAATTATGAATTGCATTCTCTTCTTTTGAGACTCTAGTATAAAACTGGCCATACCACAGGATGGGAAGAGCTGACTCACTGCTCTAATTATAAATCTAAACACTAATTAACCTTCCATGACTAAATTAAATTCCAAAATAAAAAGAATAGACAGAAGCCTTTAAAGAAAGTTTTAAAACCCACTAGAATATAAAGTAACTAATATATTCCAGAGGCTGTTTTTGAATATGACATTGATGAAGTTATACTGTATTTGAGAATGGTACATGTGACACTATCTTGGGGAACAGGCACTCAGAGCTTCCCAGCTGGGGCAAACACTGTCAAAACTCAAATTGTACGGCAAGGAACTCTGTAAATTTATAGCAAAACACTTTCCTACAACATTGTTTCAGATCAAGATCTGTTTGTTTATTATTTTAAATCAAAATGGATTAATCTATTTTTACTTTATGGGAGGGGAAACCCCACAGAGCATCCAATTCCTGGCAAAATTCTTTCCTGAATTAAACAAAACTGCCTTGTGTAAATGGCAACATATTTGTGGACTGGGCAACAAAATTCTGTTTCCCTCACTGGAGCTGAATCAACTTCATAAGTCCAAAGAGCAATAAAATTTTCCATGTGTCAAAAACAAGCAACTAGACCTGATTCTAAGTGGATGAATAGAAGGCCATTTGTGGCATGTTTTTGTTTGTATATATTCCAATAGAACCTCAATTTAAGATTTTAGTAAGCCTCTGAAATAAGGTCATGAATAAATGAATAATGGATGGAATGATTCCTTCATTGGTCTTGTCTCCAAGTTTTTATTTCCAGAGATTAAGACAGAGCAAACACCAAAGATGTGATGCCTTCTCTCTGAGCCACTGCCTGTCCTGAGTGCTCGATTACTTGGAGCAGATGTTCTACATGATTCCTCTGGATAATTTGTTATAGGACCCCCAGACACCATAGATTTTCCCAATAAGGAACTCATGTGGGGACAACTCAGAAAAATCACATTCACGTTGCTAATCCATAACTTTTTGTGAGTTCTTTAAGAGTCAGACATTGAGAGGGAAGGATCAAATATTAATTTGCTGTTCTGAATCAATACAAAGTTTTGGTGGTGTTGTGATTCTAAGAATGTTAATGGCCCCAAACGGGTCAACTTCTTCAATGATTTGCCTCCAATATGTGATTCTGCTTTCCCTGGATGATGAATTTAAATTAAATGTTGAGGTTTTTAGTAATAACACTGTTGCAGTAGAATGGGCTGATGATTTTTTCTGAACTGATGAGAGATCCTATGAAAAAAACATGTTTCCACAAGAAGTGTCATAAGCAGATACTCTTTACAGAGAATGGTTTTTTAAAATTAATTCGGACAACTGAATGTCTCTTACTGAGTACTGCTTAGGACCTTACACACTGTTGTAACCATGACCATGAAGAGTTGTAAGAGGTTGAGAGTGGGCATTCCTTGGCTGTGGCTAGGATTTTAAGTCTCAATCTGGAATTCATGGGTTACTTCAGTACTAGTGTGATGTGCTGCTCAAGACCGCTGAAAGTCAAATTAATAATAAAAATTGATAGTTTTAATATAGGATTGGAGTAACAGGGATCACTCCAGTCTGAAATTCTTTTGCATTGGGTTTCACACACCGCAATTGTATCAGAGAAAAGCAGAAATGGAGAATTCAAGCAGGTGACTCCAATGAAACTTTAATCCCACCTGACTGTAAAGGGGAGGGTCATGGACTCTTTAAAAGGCTAACAAACCAACCAACCACCCTCTACTGAGTGTACACTGTTCAGGAGGAATAAGAAAGGGGAAAACAAAACCAAACACTGAAGGTGAATCTTTTTTCTTTAGAAAGAAAAACCTACACCAGTAAAGAACTGCAAGAAAGATTAATGTTACAAAGGAGAAAGTATTGCTTAACGAGAGCTGTATGTAGTCTTCTGTTTGTCTCCCTGCAAGATACTTCACCTGCTGGAGAGGTAAGACAATTCAAGCAGTTTCTGGAGAAATTTTTAGTACAGACTATTAAGAGCCCCTTTTTTCCCACAGCCTCTGCTTAAAAGCAGTGTTCAGAGCATCTCTGTTACTCTAAATTGTAAGTTGGTACTAGATGCTTGTAAATGTAGAGTTAAAGTTGTTGAAATAGTTGTGTTTCAGGTACTTTTTTGGGTACGTGATACTTTCATTTTGGATAGGAAGATAGTTTATAGATTTTCTCAAGTTTTTCATCAAAGCTGCAAGTGGAGGAGGTTAAATAGTAGTGGGTAAAGCTTTAACTCCTCAAACAACACTATTTCCTTGCTTCTTTTCCATTGCATGGTGTCTGCTCTTGACAATGTTCTCCATTCCTTGCTAGCAGATAGTGAGTTAGCAGTTGGCAGAAGCTATAAATTATTCCATGGGTGGAATAGAGGTTTATTTCTCTTGAAGAAAACAAGTGTTTGTAGAATTTAGTGCAGTAGCAAGAACTCCTGCATGGAGAATTAATTCTTAGTTAACTAATCTGTTAGCCCTGTGCCTTGAGGCAGGCCTTCAGGTGTCTTGTCCAGTTACAATCTTTTTTTAAATTTCTGTGTTTTACGTATCTTGTGTGCATCTACAAAGTGCTTTNCAAGATACTTCACCTGCTGGAGAGGTAAGACAATTCAAGCAAAGTTTCTGGAGAAATTTTTAGTACAGACTATTAAGAGCCCCTTTTTTCCCACAGCCTCTGCTTAAAAGCAGTGTTCAGAGCATCTCTGTTACTCTAAATTGTAAGTTGGTACTAGATGCTTGTAAATGTAGAGTTAAAGTTGTTGAAATAGTTGTGTTTCAGGTACTTTTTTGGGTACGTGATACTTTCATTTTGGATAGGAAGATAGTTTATAGATTTTCTCAAGTTTTTCATCAAAGCTGCAAGTGGAGGAGGTTAAATAGTAGTGGGTAAAGCTTTAACTCCTCAAACAACACTATTTCCTTGCTTCTTTTCCATTGCATGGTGTCTGCTCTTGACAATGTTCTCCATTCCTTGCTAGCAGATAGTGAGTTAGCAGTTGGCAGAAGCTATAAATTATCCCACGGGTGGAATAGAGGTTTATTTCTCTTGAAGAAAACAAGTGTTTGTAGAATTTAGTGCAGTAGCAAGAACTCCTGCATGGAGAATTAATTCTTAGTTAACTAATCTGTTAGCCCTGTGCCTTGAGGCCTTCAGGTGTCTTGTCCAGTTACAATCTTTTTTTAAATTTCTGTGTTTTACGTATCTTGTGTGCATCTACAAATTGTTTTTTTTCTTTTTTAATTTTTTTTTTTTTAATCCCAAGCAGAGGATCCAACTAGTAAAAAGCCACCCAACCTAGCAAAAATCCAACATCCTTCTAAATACAAGCTGTCAAAGTTTTTTGTTGCCTTTCTAGAGCTTAGTCTGGGTCAGTCTGCACTGAATTTGAGAAAGAATACCTCAGCACTGAAAAGCTGTGGGTGTACGTACGTTAATATCTGCATTTATTGTCAAGGTTGTACAGCAGCTTTACTCCCCTCTGGATACTCTAAGCTGTGACTGATGGTGGCCAGAGCACGCTGTGTTTCAATAAGCTTTGCTTGTAACCTCCTCAGTGATGGCTTCCCATTCATCTGCAGGATTATAGGATTATGGAGCTGATAACTTCTCTGAAGCAGCCTTCACTCAGCAGAGCTGAGAACTACTTTGACTGAAATGCTGCTTCCTAAAAGGGATAGAATTTTAGTTGGCGTGTATAAGGCTGGTTTTTTTTGCATCAAGTTGTAATTAACAGGAGATAATATAATTTGATAGACTTTGAAATATCTAGTTACCCTAAAAAAGTTGTATGTGTGAGACCAATTTTTACTTTCTCATTTTTAATTAACAAATAGACATTAAATATTTAGGGACGGGGTAGTGAAAACTTCACCCTCAAAGATCCAGAGCTTTTCTACTTTATACAAAGAAATAAATATTAATTTCTTTTGGAAATTAGCACAACTAGGGAAAAAACCTGTGAATCAATAAAGAAGTAAATTCTAACTGAGCCCAAGGATCTTATCTCCAGCTTGGTATAAAATCTTTCAGTTCTCTTGCACCTTAAAGGTTTTTATTTTGTGTCATTTCTTTATATTGCTTTAAATGGCTCTTAAATTTACAACGTGTAAGCATACAGGTACATATTTGAAATATTCAAAATGAGTAATATTGTGTACAACAGCCCTTACTCTCTGTGAGCAGATCTGAGGATCCAGCAATATGTTCTGTTGCTGGACTGAGAAAAAAGGTGTAGTGATAGTGTAGTCTGTTCAGCAGCATTTTTGCAAAGAGCCCAGAATGATGTTAAGGTCAAAAGCCACCATGAAAACATTGCTTTGTCTTTTGATTGTTCCATCAACTTTTTTTATGTTGTGTCTCCTTTAAAGATTTTTCACTTTTTTTTCCTGTGGTCTTGGTGGTTCAGAAGCCACTGGGATGATGCAAAACAGTGAGCTAAAAGCTAAGGTACAGCTTCCTACAAATCACACAAACTATCAGAGGAACCAAACATTTCCTTCAAGCGTCTGTTTTAAAAGATCATAGCTTAGGATTTTTTAGCTCTTAGCCTGCTTGAAAGTTCTAGAAATTACAAAAACAGTGGTCTGAGAATTTCATATAGCAGATAAGTCTGCCATGCCTTCTTTGTGCTCAGAATGTGCCATATAATTGGAAAATGTTTCCCAGGCAGTTTCACAGATGGTTGTTTTTTAAAGAAGGGTGTGATGGGAGAGGAGAGACAAAAGTTTTAAATATACAGTTAAGTATTTAACAATATATGTTATAATCTTATATCGCAGGGTTGAATCTGCAAAACTTGGCAGGAGAAACTTCTTGTTCATACTACAATTACTTTCATGACCCCCTCTGCACAAAAAATTGTTTGCTGCAGTGTTTGTTATGATTTTTTTTTTTCTTTTCAGGCTGATTACCTGACTACTGTTTTCATTTTGTCATCTTGTGCATCTCATACATGGTTCAGAATATGGTTCTCTTCCGTCATAGGGATTTTTCATTTAAGTCACTTGCTTGTAATCATTTCTATTGTGCTCCGCAAATTTTTATGAAATACAGCCCAAGTAAAAGTAATGTTTATTCAATTACTTGCAAGGCATTGCTGCTCACTAGGAGCTTGAGCTTTCTCTGTAGCTACAGTAACTACCCAAATGTGTGCTCAAGTGAATTGAGATTCTTGCAAAGCCCTGGCTACAGCATGAAACAACAGTAAGTGACAAGATTATGGCTGTCAGTGAGAACTGATGACTTCATACAGCACACACCACTTAAGTAAATCTTTGGCAGCATTCTGTGTTTTCCCAAATGTGCTTGGCATTTCACTGCCTCTGATACACTCATGTTTTGACAGTGGCAGCTGGAAGGAAATGAAGAGACCAAATCTTGTGCTATAGGTACTGTTGAAACGCATGAACTTGAACTACAAAACTGTGAAAAACACAGGGTGTTCTTGTAACACTGAAGTACTTCAATAATTGATTTGGTATTTAGAACTGACAGAGAGAAATATTTCTATTGTTGGGTATTCTCCACTAAAAGGCAGAGAGAAGACTCACAGCAAGAGCCATCCTAGCACAGGCTCAAGATTACAAAAACACTCTAGCTCTCCCATGGGCACAGGAAGGCAGTTAAGTGATGCATCCTTTTCCTTGTCTAGTAGCACTCCCACTAAATGATCACCCATACGTTGATGTACAGATCAGATCATCGGGAAAGAATAGAGTATTTGCTTCTAAACAGCATTAGTTCAAAACATCTGTCCCTCAAATGATGCACTTGGTGCTTCCTACTAAGATCTTGAAAGGCGAGATGCTGTGGCTCCAGGCTTAAGATCTGTTCCCTAGGACAGCGGGGTCACTGGCATGCTGTGTTTAGCTTTAGCTAAATTACTGGTCCAGCAGGTTTTTTGGTAGAATTCTATATTATATTGTTTTAATAGTAAAATGATAAATACTTTGCCTTAAGTTAAAAGATATTTACATTATATCATATGTTCTTATGTCAATGAAATCCGTCTTAGTAGGCCTCTGGTATTTTTCTTCCAAAGAAAATGTTTTCATGGGTACCTGAATAGCAGTTTAAACAAAATGAAACATGTTTGCCTTACTCTATACCACTTTATTCACCATGACAACCAGTGCATTTCTATTTTATTACACCAGACCCTTTCTAACCTCTATTCATCACAGGATTGCTCAAAAATGAGTTTATATATATAATATACATACATACACACCATGTGTTGGTTTCTTTTAAATTGCATTTAGTAACAAAGCATATTCTTGTGGGCATCCAGATATATGAGCCCAAACTAGTACATGTTTAAGGCAAGCTTTATGGGTTGTTTGTCTGAAGAAATGGAAGGTTATTAAGATTCAAGGAAAGCTAGAGAAACTTACCAGTTGATCTGTAGAGATCTTGAAATTAGATTGTCAAAATCAAAACCTGTTGTGAAGCTTGGCATTTAAATAACTTCAGTGGCTCTTGTCAGGTATTAGAGAAAAGCTGCTTCTTGAAAGGTGAGTGCAAAGGCACTGAGACTTGAAGCACAGCATGGCATGTCAATGGGATTTGTTTGGTAACAGGAAAAATCTCAAGACAGGAATGAGAACGAGTCCTTCTACTGAATGAATTATCTGCTTTTTTCCTGATTGAAGCCTACCGGTAAAGATTAATCATCTAATAGTGAAAACATACATCAAGAGTGAATATCTCCCTATGGAGACATATCAAAACCAGTTAAGCTGTATCTCATAAGTCCTAAGTATCTGCAATATTGATGTAATATCAAAAATAATGTTGTTAGGTGTTTTTTATATATGCTTTGAAGGTATAAATGGGATGTTTTTTCTGAGACGTGGTTGATATTTTTCCTTTCTTCAGTGTGTTGCCTGCTAATTAAATTAGTTTAATGGTTAGATGGCACTGATTTTTCATGCTAGATAAAAAGATGCAAAACTTATTCCAAATTACAGAGAGAACAATTGCTTTAGCAAAAAAAAAAAACAAAAAAAATTCTAAACTTCTCTTTAGGGGCTAATGCTGAGCAATATCTCTTTTCCCTATGGGAAACCACAGTTGTGCGTAGGGACATCAGTCCATCTTTATTGACTGGCTGGAATATTAGGAGAGAGGGTTATTTACTTATGATCCCTAGGTCAGGAATGAATGTGTGTTTAGGAAAACCTTCATGACTGTCAAGTGGTCATAGATCCTGAGACTGTTCATTTTCCAAGTACCTTAACAAGCAAAACAATTGGAAATAAGAGACCTTTCTGTTGGAGCCTGCTTGCACTTCAGTCTAAATTAGTGTGATTTTAATAAGTACATATCCTTAGGTGAATCTCTGATGTAATGTAATTTTTAATGCTCTGGAGTTGAACAGTCTTACAATTTCTTGATATTTGGTTTCTATTGCTTCTCTTGGGAATTAACGTTTTCCTGTCAGTGAGTTTTTCCCTATATAGAGCCTGCATTTTCTTTGACATAATCCAACACTGCTCTTTCTAGTTATGCATTGTGTACCACACTAAGTAATCCATTCCCACTTGGAAGTTAATAGCCTAAAGATATGTTATACCTGATATATAATTCATTCTTAATCATCACTTACCCAAACAAGGGGCTTCTGGTGTTTTTCTCTTTTTGTTTTTTAGCCTCCTTTAATCCTATAAAAAAAAAGTTGTTTCTTTATTTTCCAGCTTACTTAATTTCTTTTTTTCCTCCAAACTTCCTCTAGCTTTTCTGTGTCTTTTTTATCAAATACTGCTAAAAGTAATTGAAATCTCTTCTAGAGTTAAGAAAATATTCTTTAATTTGTGGTAGGCAGTTTGAAATAGTATCTTTGCTTTGTTTTGGAGGCATATTACATGGCCCACGGATGCTAAATTTGCTCTCTGTCATTACTTGTAGACTTTCATCTTGCAATATGTCTGCTTTTACTGAATATAGACACTGAAAATTATTTCCCTTTCAGGGTTATTAACTTACATTTTTCTCTGGTGGCTCTCCTTTATACATTTCTTTTTTAGAGGCCTCATTGCAGCTCCGTATGAAGGCATAAAGCCAGATACATTTTTGAATGGTCAATATGTCCTTCCTTCTTTTGGACTACTTGAAGTTTAAGGTGGAAGCTGAGTTGTCATTTTGGCTTTACCTGCAGAAGGCTGAAGATGTGATTGTATGATATGAAAATTAGCACTGTGTCTTGGTTTGGGGCTTTTTGCAACAAGTTATTCTAAAATGGGTTGGTTTTTTTCCAAAATATAGAAATGTTTTTGTTTGAGATACTCCAGATTTCCTTTAAAAATATTTCAGAAGTTGCCCACATATGTCTGTTTTGATGAGTATATTTTATTTCACAAATAACAAATACCAGGAATGATTACTTATTCTGTAGTGTGGGGATCTTTACATGAGAGCTGCAAAGACAAAACAAAAGATATGAGAAGCTGAGGTATGTTTGGCTTTAAACCAATGAGACTCCTTTACACTGTATATGAGAAGAGTAATAATTCTAAAATTTGTTAAGATATTCAGACCTTAACACTAAACGACAGTGGTTCTGGTTGGCAAAGCACTGATCCCATATATTTGGGATTTTCTACCCTACAGTTTTTTCCCTGTTCCCTGTGTCTCAGCAATGTTATCATTACTAATGTTAGCAAGAACTAGATGCATATGGGGCTTCAAAAACCCTTTTATGTTAGCAATTCACATTAAACCATCCAGGACTATTGGAAGAGTCATTTTGTATTAGATAGGACCAGTTAAGTATATTACCACAACCAGTAAAAAACAATCATTAAATTTACATCTTTATAATCTGCGTACTTTTAGTTAGGGAGTTACCTTGGCTATTTTATGCTTTATGTGCTAATTCTTCATTATTATGTGCACCAAATAAGTGAGGATTTGTGTGATCCCCAGTGAACAAATATTACTACTTTAAGTTCATGAAAAGTCACAGATTTTTGGCTAATGAGGCGCAAATTTAGGAAGTGTTAAAGGTTTCTTATTGTCTGGTGAAATTATTTTGGAACTGCACCTCTGAAGGAAATGACCACTGTGATAGGTTGTTTATGTTTACATACGAATGTAGTTGCAGTGTTTTAGGATTTTTCTTTCTCTCTCATGGAGAATATAGATAAACTGTACTTTCTTAATCTCTGTGTTTAGTGTTAGAGGTGTACGAGCCATAACCAATAGGTCTTTGGGGGTGGATTGTCTTTGGCCAATAGACACTTGTTTATTACTGTGTATAAAAAGAACTTCTTGTAAATAAAACCTTCTTCTTTGCCATCTTGAAGCCTGTCTGCCTGACCTCTCTGCCTGCTTCCACAAATCCCACGAATAACAGAAAAGCAAACCATACACGAAAATCCAATAAATTATCAGGTTTCCTCTGCCTGATAATAACACTCCTACCAGAGCCTATCAGGTCATCTTGAATGCCAAGCCTGATAACAGAAATTACTCATGATCCAAAAATCATTGGACGGCCATGCTGCATACTAATGGGGTCTTTCCCAGCCCTTCCCTCTAAACATATAAATAGGTTTGTGTGTTTTAGAACATGAGAAAGTTTTCAGCATTCCAGAAAATCCAGTATGGGGTTTTTTGGTTATCTCATATTCAGCATATAAGTAAAACTTAATTTTTTCACACATTCTCACTGCAAACACCCTTGTTATGTTCATTGAAGCAAAACCTTTAAAGTGTTGAAAAGAAACTTTTGCACTAGGAAAGAAAATTACTCAAGCCTCTCAAATCTGTGTTCTATTTCTCAGAACTAATTAATTCTATTTCTGGATTTGAAAAGTTTACTGTAATACTAAAATTAATGGGCAAAATAAAGTGGGTTCCTCAGAATTTTAACAAGGAAAGACTTGTAACTTAGATCAGCAAGACCTTACAAGTTGAGTTATGCCTTCACAGGTTACCACAATCTGTAAGAAGTACCTTCTTATCTAGGACTTCATTTTTCATTGTGAAATTCCTTGTGCAAATAAGCCACATCAATGCAAACAGGTCTAAACTGTTTTCATGCATATTCACATTCTTATTCATATTTCATTCTTATATCCACAAAATGTGGGGTGAAGGGTCGTGAAAAAGAATATTTTCATATCTTCTTTTTCTATAGAAATAGTACTACTGTGGGGAAGATAAATAGGAGAGCTTAGTCATTATTCCTCTCTTGCTTTCATTGACTGTTGTTTAGCAGATGTAATCTTAAAACAATGTGTAGGTTTGTTGGGGTTTTTTAATGCAATTCATGTTTCCTCTATAGAACCCATTGCAAGCTATATTCTGTCAGGAAAAAAAAGTTTGAGTCTTTCAGCAAATTCATACAAAATAAGTTCACCTGTGGCTATAAAGCCATGATCTGGATGTATCCTCCATGGCAGGAATTGCTGCACAATCAATGCACAGAGAGAGAATATACTGGAGATTACTTCATGGCCTTGTTATTTATGCTCTTTACCATCTATTATTGATTCAGGTGAAAACTAGGTCTCACTTTTTTCCTGGCAATTTTTATGTTCCTTACAATATAAACACTAAGTCATCAAGCTGCACTGCGGTTATGCAATGGTATAGATCTGTAAATTTGAAAAGAAATTAAGAATGGGAGAGCTGAGCTATTGAATAGAATGTTACCTTTGGTTGGAAAAGTGTGAAAGAAGATGACTAATAGTGGCTAGTGTGTTGTCACACAATCTGTGTGAGGTTTTAAAGGTGTCTAAGGAACTAGAATTTAAGTCCAGTGTTCATATTGGCCGAAGAAGTAGAATTAGCAGACATGGAGATGAGTACAAAAGAAGGGGAGAGCTGGTAGAATGTGAAAAGTGAAGCCATGACTCAGAGAAAACCCATTTACATTCTGTGAGCTGTCAGTAAGGAAATGGCCATGGAAGATCCAGCTAAGTTAGTCTGGTTTGAGTGCAAAAATATGTTCTACAAAGTTGTCCCCAACAGAACCTCTGGCTGAGCTGTCACACGACCAGAAAAGTCAAGTGGTCAAAGGATTGGATAAAGAAAGCAGCAGCACAGTGAAAAACTAATGACCAGTTTTGATGGGGTGAAAGGTTCTCAGCAGAGAGCCATTGTCACCCGTGACAAAGGGTATGACTGACAAAGCATGTAGCAAAGGAAAAAATCTTTCATGGTGAAGCAGAAAAGTTTCCTTTCTCTCTAAGAGCAAGAGTCCTCAAATAAAATAGTGAATAGCAGATTCAGAACAAAATTAAATCCTACTTCATGCAAGGGGTAGTTAAACTGTAGAAATTTCAGTTAAACTGGACCCCTGCTGACCCACTGGAAAACCTCTTCTTAGGTAGAATGAACAATAACAGCATAGGGAGGGAAAAATTACTAATTACCAATTTTCCTAATGTTAAAAGAAGGAAGCATCCCTTAAACCTCCTTGCACTGAGATTTATATCTGCCATCATAAACTTTCAAAGCCTAAACTATGGATCTGATTTATTTATTTATTGGAACTGCAACAATATCTGAGTAGCTTATCTTTAGAAATAATCTTAATTACTTGTCATGGCCAAACACTGCTTGATTCCTGAAAATTTGCACTTTGTTTCTATTCTTGTGGACTCTATACTCTTTTAAATCAATGCTTATTCTCTTTTAGTCTCTCTGAGACTTTTTATCTGAGACCTGGATTTTTTTGCCAAAGTTTAGTTTCTTTTGCTATGGATGCAGTGATTCTCTCTACATTCTCTTAAATTTTCCAGTCCCCTCTTCATTGAGGGAAGACCAGGCCCCATTTTGGGATAGGTTTGCTTCTTTGTGAGGGTTTTTCCACGTACCCATCATCTCAAGTTTAGCAATAATGTATCAAGTATTCCTGTTGTACCTAATTTGAACTTAACCGTGAGGAAACCCAAAACCAGATGTCATACATACTTATAAATAGTTTGTTTTTATGCTGAGATACACCTTTTCTCTGATTTCAAGACCACATAATACTGCAGCCTCTTTACGTTAAGTTCACTGTGATATGTTTATATCAGCCTTGTTATTTATTTGCTGTTTCATAGACTGTTTACCACAAGGAATACAGAGGAGACAGCAGAATGTACATTGAAAAACTGGCATTCTTTGTTAACTAACGAGCAACTGTTGTGTGCTTACATTTTTAATTACTAACCCCTGCTCAAAGAGAGGCTAATTTTCAGGGTTTTCCAGGGTTCTATTAAATACAATGGTTGGTTGTGTAGAGCACTATTCTAAGAATGCTTCTCAAGAATCAATTGAAGGTATGTTTCAGCTAATTAGTGACCATATTTGCCTGGTTATTTCTGTTGTAAAATATATTATTTTTGTATTGAATCCCATAAATCCATTTTTAGCCAAGGAATCTGAGGCTATTCAGAGGAAAGCTGTTGACCTTGTTACAAATAGTTAGGCTAACTCAGTCCAATTACCGAAATCCACCTGTGTTGCAATTAATTATTTCCCAAGGTTATATAGTAACCTGAGGAGTATAGGTAAAATTTCTTTTCCAGTAATTGATATTGATCTAAACTCATGTCTTTTCATACATTGCATTGTTATAACCCAGGCCTTGGAAGAATCTGGGTTGTAAATGTCTTAAATGTTTTTTAAAGATTCCTTAAATCATTGGATAATGTTGAGTAGAAAAATTTATTGTTTGACACAGTTAATTTTTCTAGTTATGTTCACCTTGGAACTTTAAATTATTATTTATTGTGTCCCAATTCTAAGTAATCAATTCCACTAAGTGCTTAAAAAGATTTTAGTTAAATCTGACTAACTGCTTGTAATTAACACTAAATTTGTGACGAAGTATTTGGGTTTTGGTTGGTGGGTTTTTTTAAACCTTTCCCTCTTCACCTGAGGAGAAGAGAGGCACATCTCTCTCTTAGCATCATATATAAATGTATATCTTAAAGCCATCATGGCCTTAAATATAAAAAAATACATACCTAAATAATTTAGAGAAGCTGTTTCCAAGCTGTAAAATATTAATATGATTTAGGCAAGCTCTAGGATCCTGTAGCAGTTGATGGTGTTTTAATGTGACAGAAGAGGAGCAGAACCACATAATGCCACTGTAAGTGCACACACTGTGTCTGACCAACCATCCTAAAACCAATCCAGTTCTCCATCTCCCAATCTGCTTTATTCCATTCCTTTGCTGCAGATGCAAAATGAAAAGACTTAGCACATGGCATTGATCTGTTATTTATCATACAATACTTTAAGGTAAAACAGCCACTGAAAATTGGTGGTGGTCACTACTTTAAGCTGTGTGGCCGCTCTGTAAACACTAACTCATTGGTTCCAGAAGAGCTACAGAATGAAATGGAAAATCTGAGGTTCAAGGATGGTAAATTAAGCCTGGGAAATGCCAATATAGCAGATGAATTGTAATTAGATTTAAACTCGGGGCTAATTGTGTATAAGAAAGTGATTTGTTCTCCACTAAAACTTTTTACCTTAACATCCTAACGGAATTGTTATAAACACACAGTGTGCCAATCAGGAAGGCAGAACTACTTGTCCTTTGATAAAATATGCTCCTGTGTATAAAAACAGTGCAAGCTGTCAAGTGGCAAATGCTGCCATTTGTCTCCTTAGCGCCTGGCTAATGATCCATGACAGAAATATCTGGGCTGAGTGATAACTGTACAGTGATACAATCAGGTGTCATGGCACAAATTTCACACCAAGGGCTTCAGTGAGGTGTTTTAGCCACTTTGCTGTTGAGGACTAACATTAAAAGGGCTTTCCTGTCCAAATAAATTTGTCTGGGAGACAGAAACAATTTACAAAGCTCTAAATGTGTTGTTTGCCCTATTATTTGTAAGATCTAACTGTGGAATATTAAACATAAATAACATTCTGGAAGGTATTGTTGGGAGTGTGTCTGATTTAAACCTGCTCATAAAACTCCATGATTGATAGAGAGGGGTTTTCTCCACACTATTCTGTCAGGCAATAAAAGATAACCAGATACGGCTCATCATGATTTCAAGATGCTTCTGATACCGTGTTTGCTCAGCTTTCTACCTGAGTTCTTGTGACCTCTCAGAAGCTAACAGAATTTGTAATTAAATAGATAATTTTAGAAGAGCAGTCTGTGCCAAAGGATATGACTGTGGTCAAATAGCCTTCTGTGTATGAACACTCTTGTTGATAAAATAATTTTTTGGAAAAGAAGAAAAAAACCCAAACCAAAAAAGCCACACCCAAGACTAAATAAAGCCCTCAAGTCCCACCCAGACTTGCCTGTGTTTTGCTAAAATTTAACATTTTAAATGGTATTTGCCAGCAGATTGTGAAGCAGGCCCTTTTCAATGATAATCCTGTGACAATCCAGCATCTCATCAGGGACAGCACTGCCAAGCTGCTTGCTCTTGCAGGCAGCACTTACAAGGGCCATGTTTAAATGTGCCAGGCAGACAAGCTTGACCCTTTCAGCCGCAATGATTACCTGTTCTCCTGAGATAGCGCTGACAGGTGACTGTGTAACAGAGGCCAGAAGAGAGAATCAATTCTGTGCTAATGAGCATGCAAGGCTATCAAGGAAGCAAGTAGCACACAACTGGGTAGGTTAAAGACAATATTAAGCCACTCACAGTGAAAGGAAAGGGTGATCCTGACCCTGTGAAATGCATTGTTCAATTTAATTTTTTTATGTGTTCTTGTTTTCTGTGTCTTAACAAATTTTGTTCTCTAAAGTTATGGCATCCCTGAGTTATTCACTAACATTTGTTTTCCACACGTATCTTGGTGGAGCTCCTGCAGTATGTAATTTTTTATTGTGTGGACTGGTATGGATGGACCAGAGATATTACTGTCAAGTTAGTTCATTAGTTAATAGCTCGGTTGAGAAACACCCCCTTCCATTAATGAGCACAGGTGAAGTTCCTTTGACCAGCTTCATTTGTGCTTCATTTGTACTACAGCTACCTTGCACATTCACTCTTTCCTCGACAGTGTGAAGGAGATCTACATGATGTCAACCGACATTCAGAAGCTGTGGGATAATTGAGTTTTCGCTTGCTTTATTGTAAAATACATCTGAATGCATTCATCTTGTTTGTGCTCCCAGTTCCTGTACTTGTATTCTCAGAAATAGTTGCATTTTTCCATCGTGGGCACCCAGAGATATAAACAGTGTAGGTCCCTGGGGGTGAAGAGCCAGCTGCAGATCAGGCACATTGAGGGAGTACAGAATGGCTCTCTGCAAGGGATTGTGTTTCTTGATGTGTTCTGATGGTGTTTGCATGCCTCTAGCAGAAGACGAGAGACTACAAAGAGGGATTCAGTGCAAAATAACATTTTTTGTTTCATTTGCTGTGCCAATCCCCACTCGAAACCTGGCCTGCTGATTTTTCTTTGGCAGTGTTCAGTTTCTAAAAATAACCGTAGCACCTGTGTCTGAACTGTTGGCAGTGTACTCTCACAGCTCACCTGCTTGAGTGACTCATGGTTTCCTTGGAAGGTGAGAAACAACGCTGCTCTCACTAATCATTAGTTAAATCATCTTTTATCGGTGATAAACTCTTATCACCTTGGCTGAAGGGACAACGACTTGATTTAAGACCTAGAAACAGCTTTCCAGCTTTGTGTGTAGTCTGCTGCTGTGCACATAACTCAAAAGTGCAGTCTAGGAATGCCAAACAACCAACTGTTATTGTCTCTCGTAAACTGACCTCATTTATCTTGCAAACACATCCCATTGTCTGTAAAATACACATTCATACCAACAAAAGTTGCAATCATCACTGTTTCCCTGACTTGTAGCCTCAACCATTACTTCAGGACAGAGAGTGCAAAGATGGCTTGAATATAATTCAGTTTTCTCCATATATTCTTTGTTTCCCTGTTATCAGTCCAGTTATTTTCAGCTGTGTTACGAAAATTTATACCTTTAAAAGCTGTTTCATATACTTGATTTCTGTTTTGCTTGTTTTTCCAAAACTTCAGATATATGGAACTATAGGGGAGACAAGGTGTGAGTTGCTAAGATCATTACAGATGATTAGAGAATTCTAGGAAAACTTAATTTACTTGGAACTGTTGAGCTCAGTGTTCCAATCATAGATGGGAAATTTGGATTTTGCCACTCTGCCACTACTTTTCAGTGAAGTGGTCAGTAACCTCCCCCGGTGCGTCTGAAGAGCAGGAGAAGTTCCCTGCCTATGTTTTGCAGGGTCACAGTGCTTATCTAATGTGTTATTTAAAAGGAGCTGTAAAGATAGAGAAACAGTGAGGACAGAACTCCTGCTTAACTAAAGAACATAAATAGTAAAAGGGAAATCTTAGATGTTCTTCACCTGCAATTTGAGGTCAGTTAGCATGAAGTACATTCCTCTCCCTACTGTTTCCCTTTCTGTGCCTTCACTTAGGTCAATCAACAGTTGAAACACAATTCTCACAATCTTCAGGCAAATATCACCTGCACCCCTCCAATGTCACACATCTTACCATAAACGTTACCCTGGAGGCTTATTTAATCTTTTATAGCTGNCATAGATGTGAAATTGTGTTTTTGCCACGTTGCTACTACTTTTCAGTGAAGTGGTCAGTAACCTCCCCCGGTGCGTCTGAAGAGCAGAAGTTCCCTGCCTATGTTTTGCAGGGTCACAGTGCTTATCTAATGTGTTATTTAAAAGGAGCTGTAAAGATAGAGAAACAGTGAGGACAGAACTCCTGCTTAACTAAAGAACATAAATAGTAAAAGGGAAATCTTAGATGTTCTTCACCTGCAATTTGAGGTCAGTTAGCATGAAGTACATTCCTCTCCCTACTGTTTCCCTTTCTGTGCCTTCACTTAGGTCAATCAACAGTTGAAACACAATTCTCACAATCTTCACGCAAATATCACCTGCACCTCTCCAATGTCATGCATCTTACCATAAACGTTACCCTGGAGGCCTATTTAATCTTTTATAGCTAAGCAAACCAAGACCCTGTGGACCAAATATAATAAATTCAGTGTTGCAGCTTTCCTCTGAGTCAGAAACCTTCCCTCTATGCTGCTGATGTAGCTGTTTTCTAAATTTAACTAGGGTGGTTTCAATATCTGAATAAGTCCATCTAAAAATATCTCCTGGTCCTAGTTTCTAATCTACTACTTAGTAGATCTGTATATACTTTCATTTCATTATTTTGAGGGAGCGAAGAGAATTAGGAAAATTGAGCAGGTGGAGACCAGGACACAGGACAAAAGTAACAGAGAGAATAAAAGCTCTAGAAATAACTTTTAAACTATTACACCATAACTATTGGTTAGTACATTATCCTCAGCCATTTTTTCTTGAAAGGAATAGGAAAAATGTGTTTAATGTTTGTATGAATGTAGCAGTCTTAGTGCAGTCTCTAGTGTTGAATGCTGTACTGTGTGAATTTGTTTTCAAGCTGATTATGGTGCTGCAGGACCTCTGGTAGGTGGATAGGATCTAAGGTCATTTGCTGTAATACAAGAG
Source organism: Pardalotus punctatus (assembly GCA_013400915.1). Lineage (NCBI taxonomy): Eukaryota > Metazoa > Chordata > Aves > Passeriformes > Pardalotidae > Pardalotus > Pardalotus punctatus. The sequence goes on along the minus strand of VZTX01000966.1, from coordinate 178,526 downwards.
TATTTAGCAGGACAGGACAGATCTCATCACTAGCTAAAGCAGAAGGAAGTTGTTACTTTATGCTTTAGAAACTTATCTTTTACATTTGAAGTTGATTTGTAATAATTTATTGTTATGTCTCATAATTATTAACAAATAGGAAGGGTTACTGGGGAAAGTGACATTATGATGTCTCTACCGCTTCTCAACACACCTTCACACCAACAAAATAATATTGTGGCTAGTTACAGTAGGAAGAGCTAAAATTCAGATAATCCATGGAGTTGGTTTAACAGTTTGAAAATTGCCTTCCAGCAGTGCAAATGTAGAAATGCAAGTAACACAAACCTTACCAAGGAGATTGCTTTCTGATGGCTGTTAAGAGCCAGCTCAGGTACATCCCCCCTTCCTCTCACTCGTGCTCATCGGTGTCAGGGATTTCATCCCATGACAGTTGCCCTTATCCCAGCCCCAAAATGCAGATTCCATGATCAGTGTGTCTGGACAAGGTTCAGTACCTTTCTGTACTCCCTGAATGGCTGCAGGCTTTGTACTCCTATCATGAGCAAAGCTGATGTGCAGAGGTCAGATATCATTTCATTAATGTTGTCATCACGCTTTTGGTCACAGAAACCAAGGATTATCGAATTGAACCCTAAAGAAAGAAAGCTTATATATTAGACACCATAATATTATTTCTTTAGAAGCTTTAATGCAGAAATAACAAGTAGTTATAGATGTTCAAGCATCTTAAATTGCATTTCTTGTATTACAGAGCTTTTTCCAAACATAAATATTTTAAAACCTTAGTTAAATTACTGCTGGAAGATGACATTTTTATAACTAAACTTGTCAGTAAGAGTTTTTTTTCTTCATTATAAATAATTTTAAAGGGTATTTTCAACATAAAATATTTCAAAACTCGCATAGTAAACTATGTTCAGCTCTAATTATTCCCTCCTTTTTTTGGCTTATACTGTAGTTCTGCTTTTAAGTACCTGGAAGTAATCCTGATATTCACATTCTTACTCTTTCACTTTGTCTCTCCAGTTAATCCAATGAGAAGAAAAATCCATTATTCCTCATTGCAAGTATTATCACTCCAGGAGACAACCTAAACCAGAGAATTTCAAATACTTCTATAGCTTTAATCTGTGAAAGAATTATACTCCCTGGCTATCCAAATCTTTGTTCACATTTTCCATATTGTGGCAAAAGGGATGCTGTGCCTCTACCTTAATTGAGACCTCATTAATTATTATGTTCACAGCTAGGAGTTAATGAAGGTGTATTTTGGGTACCAATGTGCCATAAAGCTGGGGGGTTGGGGGTGTGTGCGTTTCAAAACTATTTAGACTTTTAGGAGGTTAAAAGTAGCAAAAAGTGTACAAATTAACAATAGAGCCAACCAAATGTGCAACCTGTAGATAGCCAGGACACGTTTTTGCACGAGCCGATTCAATTCTGATATAAAACATAACGTGGGGAAAAAAGCCTTTCATGGAACATTCTCTTTAGTACAAGACCTCTGGTGCAGTCCAGGTGAAATGTGCTGCCTGGCAGGTGGTAGCTGGAACTGCTGTGCCTTCAGCCAGTTTTATTAGGATTTCTAATAAGCACCAGTGTTGAGACTAACTAGCCTTTGATATCTATTTGTTGTATGTAGTCAAAGCCACTCACTTTGTGCCTCTATTTTCAACTATTGCCTTGTTCCATGGAAATATTAGCTGAATTAAAGGTACTCCTGGGGTGCATTTTAGATTAATCACCACTCTCAGACGTTTTGTAACTCTCCTGACAAAAATAACAATGCATGCAGAGCATCATATTTTTGTTGCAGTGTATCTATAAGAGACATATCATGCAGAAAATGGGCAAGGTAATTATTCAGCTCTAATTGGCAACAGTTAATCCCTAGCTGAAACACTGAGGTTTTAGTTTTCATCCAAAATTTAAAAAAGAAATTAGATTTACAATAAAACAACATAAAGATGGAAGACAGACTCTATGGAGGAATTTGAGTTCACATATGCTCTAAGAACAACCAAAGGCACTGATATTGCAAGCCCACCATCATTTGATATCAGTAAATAGCTTTAAAAAAGGGAAGGAAGACAGTGATGCAATAAAGTGAACCATCAGGATGCCAGTTTTGCTCATGAATAATCATAGGAAGCTATCTGGGTGTTGATCATGTGTCTGAAATGGACAATTGCATCAGAGTAAATACCCAAAATAGTGAATTTGATGATTTGTGTCACAAAAAAGTCATCCTGCCCTTGGAAACCAGTTTTTTTTTAAAAAAAAAGAAAATTTAAAAAAAAAATCTCTTTGCACTTGAGTTCCTGTGAAGAAAGAATGAAGCCAATCTAAAAGATGAGAGAAAGGAGAAGCAGAAAAGTGCCAGTCGTGTTCATTCTTTGCACATCAGCTTTCTAAACTAATCTTTGAAGCAACATTTGCTTTTATTCTTTCTGACTTAAGCTAATGGGATGAAAATAGCTTCAGAATATACCATTTCTTTTCCAATTTCACATAGTCACAAATCCTTTATTAGACAGCCATGACCTTCAACGCTCCAGTAAATATTTTTTGTCTTCTAAATTTGCCTTACAGCAGATACTTAGTTTGGTGTCACTCACCACTACATACAGCATGATGATTAGCTCTTAATTAGTTAATACAGGAATAAGCAGAATGGTACTCAGTTGAATTAAGATGTTGACCTTTTTCAGCCTGCCTGGAAGGGCAGTTTTGGTTGCCTGTTACTTGTCACCTGGATAAAATTCCTATTTGGAAAAGCAGATTAAAAGCAGAGATGCAAATGGAGGGGGTTTGTTGGGAGGGTTTTTGGTTTTTTTTCTTAAAACAAGTGACTGTACAAGTTGCTCAGAGATAATCATCTGGAGCTGGTGTGGGTTGTGGTTTTTGTCCCCAGTATTCCAGTGGGGAATGGTCCCAGCTGAGTGACCACATTTCCCAGCCTCTTACTGCTCTGGCCTGGCAAACAGGGTCTTCTCAGTTTGGCTTCTCAAACTCAGCTCCTTCTCTTCTGCTGGTTTTGGGTGAGACCTGAAAGCATTTCCCAAAACAAGCCCTTGTTCTTTTGATTCAGAAGTGACGTTCTGAGCAGTGATCCAATGCTGATGAACACGGTCCCAGTGCTTGTTCTGGCACAGCCAGCAATGCCATCGGAGCCAGAGGCAACGCAAATGGACAGAACAGGTGGTTCTGCCTGTTTAAAATTCTGCTGCAGGGCGTCTTTCAAAAGTGCAGGAGGAATGTAAGTCAAAAAGTGCTGAACTTCTGGCACATCCCACAAATTCCTCTAACCAGCACCAAGCAAGGCACAGAGAATGGCTTTTCACTGGGTTGAAAGGATTACCCTGGGGGAAGGGGACAGTTTCTTCAAGGTCTTCATTAGAACGTGTGATTTTTCTCCTTCTACCACATCTACGTATTTAGCATAAATTATTGTGCTTTATTAATATTTCTGTTATCCACACACACCCAAAAAACAAAAAAAATAATCCTTTCTAGAGGCCTGACCCATCAGCCCTTTCCTTCAGAATATTGTCTTAGGGTTTATATTAAATGCAAAGCAATCCTCAAACTCTCTTGCTTTCATATTCTCTAATAACAGCTTAATTTCAATGAGAGCTATTTTCTGGTTGCAAGTATGCTGTAAACACTGAAACCTCATTTTCCAGCAGCATTTGGATGAATCTCTAGAGGGATATAGCTTTCAGGAATTAGACTGACTTAAGTACTTAGTAAAACTCAGTTTATATCTCCTAAATAGGTAATGGTCATTCAAATCACTCACAGAAGTAGCTGATGTGTGTTATAGGCAGCATCATCAAATGTCTGGCCAATTATGAAATGCATTAGTTTGTTTTTTTCATAAGTAACAGAATTTGTGGGCTGAGGAGCATAGAGTTTACATTGATGTTATTTGATTAAGTAACCTATTTTTTGGAAAATAAACAGATACACCTTGCTTTGCTACACTGGAGATAAAAAATAGGAAATGTGGAAGATCTGTGCAAAATTATTCTGGAAAAAGTCTGCAAATGCTTCAAGTTGTTCATGAGCTGGTTGTTAGTACACTTTGAGACACTGTATGAATAATAAGATGGGGTTGGGCCCTAGCCTTGAGCCAACAGCAGAGCCATGCTGTGGTTACAGCCACATTACAGTAACCAAAGCTCAGTTCCAGGGGCTGAGAGTGGCAGAGAGACTGGCAGAGGATCCCACCGGCTGCTGAGTGGAGCCAATGCTGGGAACACGCTCAGGGCATTGCCCAGAAACGTCCGGGAGGTGGGCAAAGGTGTGCTAGCACTGGACGTGCATTGGGTCTAGAACATTGTCCATCCCTCTCCCTCCAAGTTATCCGTGAGGACAATGCAAGGAAATATTTCTATAATAGGAGTGAAGGATTGGAAGGAAAGCAAGGGATCACTTGAACTTCCCTTGTGAACCAAATTTCTCACTTGAAAATAACTGCTTTTCTGCTATGTTCCACCTTAGAAGAACTTCAGGACTGCCAAAACTTCTGAGTAATACTGTCTAAGGTGACATCTCTCTACTTCTCTTTCTTTGTGCTCTGCCAAGACAGTAATGTTCTGTGTTGTCCCTGGTTTCATTAAAAAAATCCAAATGCTACCCTAATACTCTGTCCCCTGAACAGAGAAACAAGTTAAAAATACCTTATATTTTGTTACCAGTTAGAAAATATCACATAATAGTTCCCTATTATTGCCAAAATATTAAATGACAGTTAAAATAAATAAAAAAAGAGTGTGCAAGCCAGTTCTCCAGGACTGTTTTTCCTTGATAAGCAAACAGGATTTTACTCTAAGTTTCTGAATGCCTAATCCTTCCTATTATTCATTATATTCTCCGTGTTGGGGATGAAAAAGGAGAAATGCATCCTGTTTGTATTCAGAACGCAAATTGCAGTACCTAATTAGTAAAGTTCAGTAATGCTGATTATCTTAAATAGCTGTCATGGAACAGAGTATGTAGTCATCTAAATCTCTGATGCCAAATTCTGGGGTTGTTTTTTACATTTTTCCAGGCAACGTGGTTGTATGTAACCTATTCCAACTGGGGAACCTTGTCAGCAGGTACTTGGATGAGAAGTTAGGCAGCATAAGGACATTATTTCAACAGTATTAGAACATAAATACTCTTTCCTTCTGTCTTGGATTTATCCAGATCCTCAGAATACAAAAAGTTTTCGCAGAAAAGAGCAGGGACATGGTTTCGTGGGCCCCAGTGGATGGCAGGGTCCACTTTCCTTGCTCTTATTGGTTCAAGAAAAGGATGAAACAGCAGAGAAAAGGAAGATTAAAAAATACAACAAAAAATCAGGTAACCGACCTGGGTTGTTTTGGGGTTTTTTTTTTTTTCTGTTAGTGGCTTTTGACTTGGAAAACCTTTAGTTAATTATGATTTCTGGCTTGGCTTGTAGATTTGACTTATATTAAGGGATTTTCCCATTCTAATATTTTTCCTGTTTTTTGTTCTGTCATCCTCATTGGTTCTTCCCTTCCAACCCTCTCTGTAGTGCCTGGTTTAGGTTCAGGATGTACACAGATGCTGTGCAGAGGACCAGAAGTAGGAAATGGTCAACAAACAGCAGAATTGCTCCAGTGTCTCAGTCACTGGTAGCAAAACCAACAGCTCCTTAACAGGGCAGAGAGAGCTCCCAGCAGCAAAAAAGAGAAGTTAATTTTGTGGTGGAGGACATGATCCCTTCCACGTTTTGAGGGTAACATCTGACATTTCGTAATTGTGACTTGGTTGCATCTCACGGTTCTGTGCATCCCTGCCCAGGTACAACAAATGTTTCAGCAGCACATTCTCAGTTTTGGTTGTTTCTGTGTGAGGGTGGCTCACCAAAACCTGCCAGAGGAATACAAGATGTTTCACGTGTGATTCTAGAGAGCTTTGTTTTTAATTATGGCACATAAAAACTTCTCCTGCGTAATGTTATAGAGAACAGTTTCAAAAGTGGATGGTGACAGATAAAAGGATGGGCTAATTTCTGTTGACTAAGGTATGTTTCCAGGCTAGAAAAGACAGCTTGATATATGAACTGGGCCAAATTGTGCTTACTATTACAGGAGCATTTTTTTTCAGTTTTTGACCTTATCACTGACATGTTACATATCTCTCAGTAGTAGCTCTACACATGGAAAGATTAATATAATAGGAATCGTGAAAGGGCATGATATGTCCTTCATAGATGCCATAAATATATTTCTAATGAAGGTTCCATTCTTTCTGGGCAAAAAAAAATTGTTTGAGGAGGGGGAAGGAAGGAGAAATTGGTAATGTTGATGATTTTATTCCTTAAAGCATATGCTCAGCCCTCAGCAGTGCATTCAGCTGGAGAGTCAGAGGCATTTCACAGTGATTGAGTGCTTTTGCAAGTCTTGAGCCAAATCAAACCAGGCAGTTATACATCGACAACACATTAGACAGGGCAAGTCTGAAATTTTATTGTGTAAATTTCAAATAAAGCGAATAAATCTGCTCCTGGTTTCATGCTAGTAAAAACCTTAGCTGTGGGATGTCTGCATTTTAATTTTTTGTGGGTTTTTTTTTTTTCAAGGTATCTAGCAAATGCGTTTGGTAATTTGTGCCAAAAAGTAACTTTTTTTCCAAAGTTTTAAAATCATAAAGCAGTAGCCATTATATGGTATCTGCTGTGAGATTTTAGTATATCATGCTGTACTACAGTGCACTCTAATTTTGTTTATAGCATTTGATTATCATGTCAATTTACATCCAGGGTAGAAGAAATTGGCTGGATATCAAGCAATAAATTTTAATAGGTTCGCCATCTGCATCATTTGGTATAGCATTCAGTGATTTTTGTCCTGATGTGGCAAACAAGTTATCATTCTTTAGGCACTGCTGATCTTCAGTTCTGCATGGCTGAGCTAACTGCATGTTGCTCAGTCCCTGATGTCTGATCCACACATTATAACAACCTCTGAGGCAGATATGACATGAAATACCAAAATGGCACAGGTAGACTCTGCAAGTGCTGCCATTTCCAAAATCTTTGCTGTGTTCAGAAGTGGCAGAAAAGAAGGTATGTCAAGAACCAATTGCCTGATGATCGTTTATTAGGGGTGTTTAGGGCTTTGCACAGACTGAAAAATGTGGAGAGGTGATAGAAGCTGTGTATCATGATCAATAAACCTAAGAAAATGGATGGGATTTTAGTGCCTGTCTCAGATTGTCTCGCACTTCAAGGGTAGAAACAAGCCCAGTTTGTGCGAGTTGGGCAAAGGGCAGTGGAGTGTGGTCTGAAATCCCTGACCCCACAGCAGGGTTTGAAGGCAGCCATGGCAAACAATGCCAGCCCTGGCTGATGCTGTGTCTGCACCAGGGATCCTGAGGAGCTCCCTGTGCAGGATGGTTTTGTCTGTTCTGCACCAGTCCTGATCACCTGGTCCTGCCTGCAGGCCCTTGGGGTCCTTGCAGGATGTTGATGCCACCAGAAGTGAGAGAAGGGAACAATCAGCATCTCTTATCAATCTTATCAATGTCCTTGCAAACTGTGCCTGTCTACTGCCCATGGCCAGCAGGCCTCTTGAGCTTTCCTTTGTTTGCTGTCAGAGGGGGAGTGCATGGGCTCCTGGAAAAAAAATCATTAAACAGCCTGAACTGTAAATCTGTTTAATCCAGATTGAAGTAACTTTTTTTTTGTGGTAACTCAGCACTGCAAAGACAAAAGGTAGAAGTTTACAAGCCATACAGTTATCCACAGTGCTTTTCTCTGTTCTTAAATAGTGTAAATTCCAGCTGAGATGCAGTGAAAGGGTTTGGTTTTGATCTTGTAGCAGTGAAGGGAGTCAAGTGCAAAGAATTTCACATGACTAATGCTGTTGAATAATTTCTTCATGTTAATGGAGAATAATAATAACATAACTCATTCTCCTAGCAAAGGGTTTTGAGTGGCATAGACATATACAACATCAAAGGGATCTGCCACAGGTTGATATTATTCACTGGGATCAGTGTTATTTGTTTCAAGTAGGCACATAAAGAGGTGAGATCCAATTTTTTTTCAGTTAGATGAGAAATGAACCTTCATTTAATCTTTTTTTCATATATAATCTGGTATCATTATATAAAGAGCAAAATTCTGCCAGTTGCTTGCACCTATAAGCTTTTCCTGAGGTCTAGAGCCCTTGTAGATTCTTCATGGCATAAATCTATTCCACTGTCATCACAACACCTTTGTTGCAAGTTCTTGATAATTAAGAAGTTGACTGAGCCTGGTCCTATTCATGCCAAAAATTGAGCAAAAGGATTGAATATTTTGCTAGATTTTAAGCTTCTAGTCTTTCCTTTTCTCCCCTGCTTTTTCATACTCTGTCCAAAAGCAGTATTAGGCAGTAATTACTGTCATTTGCTGTGAGAGGCAGGGAAGGGGAGCAGATAAAATCAAGCATGGACATGGCAACAATTTCTTCTCATTATGCTGATGACTGCCATTCAGTTTCTGTTGCATGGTCCCCTTGCTTTTACCTTAACTCCTTTGGTTCAGTTTTGAAATAAGAATATGGGGGATATATATTTCTTAAATTGTAGTTTTTTTTCTTCAACATCATGTTTTGGATTAAGTCTTTTTAGCATGGCTACTAAAGATGATTTGGGCAATCTTATGCAAGCTGCTAAAGTTTTTTTTTTAAACATTATTTATACTGTGGAAACATGTACAAGAACCAGCCCTTCCCTTTCTGCCCCCTGTGTCAGGTGAAAAGCAAAAACCTGTCTGAGCTTACAAATGCTTAATAAAAATTCCTCATGAGTAGGATATAAACTAGTTTCATATATAAACTGTAATGTTTTAATTGTACTAATAAGGATATAAAATGACATTTTCTTAGTTAAGAATGTATGACAGAGATCTTGGATCAGAGCTGTTTCTGGAATGCTCTATATCCATGATGTTTTTAGAAACAGGAAAATTATCGTTAGCACTCTAAAAATGGCTCAGTTGTGTCAGGCTGGGAAACTTTTCTCCACTTGTTACTTACATCAACTTTCCTGAGCAAACCACACTAATCAGTTTTGTCTTCTGGATTCTGCATAAAATATTCCATCTTAGACACCTCACCAGTGCTGACTTTACCTTTTTCAAACTTTGGGAAAGTAATTGCTGCTCCTGGCACTGTTTCCCTGGGGCAAGGCTCCTGCACTTAAATTACTGACTTGCCTAACTCTTCGTGGCAGATACTTGCAGTAGGCAATATTAGCAGTGCAGTTGCTGAGTACCCTTCCGATACCATTATTTTTCTAGAGACTGGAAAATTCATCAATTAATTTCACCTAAATAAGATCTAGTTGGCGTGTTCTCCGAAATTAATGTTTTCCCATTATCAATATGGAATTACTGCTTAGATCTTTAAAACCTATCCCCTACAATGAGAAGGAAAAGTGAAAGAGAATGGCAATCTTGGTGAATTTATGTACTTCACCTAATTTGAGAAAATTCTCATTAATATTTCACATAACCATGTTTCTTCCCATCTGAGGTGTATTTTTTTTAATGTAGGAATTTTTAGTTTCTTGCAGCAAGTGAGCTGACACAAAATTCCAGGAGATGATACACTCTCATTTCTGTAGAGGATATTCTCATTCTTTACAATTTTTCACAAACTTCAGCTTTCAGCAATCCCATGGAATTAGCAAAGCAATATAAAATTTGATAGAATGACCATTGCAAGGGTGTTGTACCCTCCACCTCGGTGTGCTTCTCCTCTGTGTCTGTGTTCTATGTCACAAACGTCTGTCTCTCCTTAGACTGAGAGACTCCACAAAAATAAAACTGCTCAGAGGTTTCTCTCTGGCAGAATAAGCAATGACATCTATTTGACAGTCAGCTGCTGCACACTGTGATTAAGAGAAAATGCTCATTTCTCATGAGGATGTTGATTATTCCCCAACTTTAGCTCAAATGCCTGGTTGTTGATTATATTCTAATGTGCTAAAATGCTTTTTCTCAGGATTTCTGTATTTAGAGACAGTGGCTGGGAGAGGGGAAAAAAATGCTTATATGTTTTTTATAAAACAGCAATTAGTTGTGATTCTTTGCAAAGACGCCAGTGGGAGTTCTTTGGCTTTGAGTAGCAATTCTTATCAACGTAACCTGGTCCTGTCATACTTTGCTCCTTTACTCTGTTTGCGCTGATGGCTTTTTGCAAGGTATCTACAAGAGAAGGAAAATGTAATTGTATAATGTGAGAGTGCCACCAGTGTGAAATAGTGATTAGAGGGGCAAATAAACATGCCCTTATAAATGGTGAAAGAGCAGTGAAATAGCACCAACCACATGACAACACTTTCAGAAGGGTTGTGAGGATTCTTGCTGAAAGCAAACAATGGTGAAACACCACTTTGGAGTCCTATGGTCAAAGTGAACTTGGTGGCTTTCTCTTACTTTCTCTGCTCAGTTCAAAAATATCCAATCCTTGAAGACTTAAGGGAGAATGATTCTGATTTACACAGAGCCCCAGTCAAAACTGAGTAGCAATGTTAAGTGCTACCCTGAAGTAAACAAGCATGTGTAGGATTGTTCCTCCTCGTGGAGCCAAATAAGCCTTTCGCAGATCTCCAGAAAAATTGACTTGCATCAAAACCGCTGATTAACACAGGTACTTTTTGCGGTGTTTCGTTGAATGAAATGTTCTTACTGTTTTCTAGATCGGCAAAGAGTTTTAAGAAAAATCTTTTATATAAGTAAAAGTTCATTGCAGTGATATATGGCTGATGTACATAGGTTTTTAGGCAAAAGAAATTAGGTGATACATAAAAATGGCTCAAAAGTTAGCATGTTCAATATGTTCTTGGAGAAGAAGGGGAGGAAGATGAGGCAGGATCAAAATTCACATTGCAACTTCTGCTGTAGAGATGAGGGGAAAGTGCAGCACTGACTTCGAGAAGGGCAGATAAATCTCCACCTCTCCCTCTCTTAGGTTAGAAAATGTCATTCTGCTAGATGGTCAAGACAATATTTCTGCTCAAAAATTTTATCAGAATAACTTTATCCACTCAAAACATGGTGGGTTGGTGTTTTGTGTGGTTTTGTTTGGGGGTTTTTATGAAATGGCAGCTGAGAGAGAAAAGTTGTTTTGTTCAAGATGTCTCCTGAAGAAAAGGTTTTGTGAGGAATAGAATTAGGGCAGGAAGCAGGCACATGATTGCTATAACTATATATTGCTATATAGTTCTTTGATCTGGGAGATGCTAAATTGGAACTAAATGAACTTTTGTTGCTGTGGTTGAGGGAGATTCAGGAGTGTGGGGCATACCTGGAGATGTTTTTCTCCTTCTGGTAGGCTGGAAAGGAGCAATATCTGCCAGCCAGATGAAAACTGAAGGAGGAAAGTCTAATATTACCAATCTGAAAGGACCTCTGCTCTTCAAAAACAATGGCTGGTTTGTGTACCTTGTGGTAAAAGGAGGCACAATTGCAACTTGAGACAAATGAAATTCAAAACTTTCAGCCTCCCTGTCCTCAAAGATCCCAAGCCCAGCACAATATTCCCTTTGAGTCCAGCACTGTGTTTCAAAGCCTGTTCAGTGTTTCAGGATGACTGGTTTTCTGAATATTATCTCTTAATCTTGGGAGGAGCTGAAGTACAGCAGGAAGGGAGACAGCAGTGATTTTGGTCATCTTGGTTTGACACATTTGAAAATGAAACTGATGTTGAGGCAGATACAAAAATAAAGATAGCAGAACACTCAAGGCAGCTCTGCTATGTTTTGTGTACTCACAAATTTGCAGAAAAACCCCAAAACAAATAAAAAGCCCCAAAAAATTTAAAATTCAAGGCACCACTGTTGCAAGTGTTTTGGAAAAGCATCTCAAAAATCAACCTGTGTTATATTTCCAGTAAATGATGACTGCTTAACTGTGGATGATTCTTCTGCCTTTGCTGTACCAGCTTGGTTCATTCCAGAAGGGCAGGCAGTGACTCTGAGCACTCTGAAGGTGAAGGATCCTGACTTGCCTGGCCATGGTTCTACCTATGGGACTTTTTTGAATCAAGCTGTTAAGAGCTCGTGCATTTTGTTCTGCAGGTTTCTGGTTTGAGAGATCAGAGCCACCATTTCATTTTGGAATGCTGTTGGGCATATCACACACGTTGTGCCAGTGCAACGTGTCCCCATGGTATCCTTCAACATGCCATGAGAACCCTTCAAGCAGTGCTATCACACACAACAATGGAACAAAATTAAATTAAGGTGTGTTTTCATGTGTTTGTTTCCAAATATGCATTTCCCTTAGGAAATTGTGTATGGCTGAGTGTTGCTTAATTCCACAAAAAATATATTTGTCTGGGAAACAACAGGAACCTTATACCCAAACTTGTGGTAGGTAACTGAAATAATGGTAAGACAGGAATATTGAGATAGCATTGTTTTATTTTATTTATCAGTCATAAACAATAGAGTCAGGAGTGGAGGTTATGGGAAAGAGTGAGCCAGAAAAATTAATGGTACGTTATGGATGGATAAAATACTTCTAGTTTTCTTGTATGAAACAAATTTCCTGTGTGCCATAACACTGAAACTGAACACTCTGCCATGATCCATTAAAAATATTAGACAAGACATGAGGGATAAAAAGAAAACAAGGTTGATTTAGAATTAATTGTACTTAAGGAAATCTGGCTAAATTTCCATGTCATTTTCTGCAACTATAAAGTTATGGTTTAAAAACAAAACACGAAAAAAGTTATAGCAGACTGTCTGATTAATAAATTGCAATCAATTGCAATGCCTAATTATCTCCTTAGGAGGTTTGAAGAGATAGTAATGGATGAAGCGTGCTTTTCTCTCAGCATGAGAGGAGCTGACTAGAACAGCTTCAAGGCTTAAAATAAACAAACCTTTGCTACAAGTGAGAAAAGGACCAAAGCCTTAAATAAAAAATGTGCAGCTGATTTTCTTGTTTAAATCAGGCAAAGCCATGACTGTGGTGTTTGCATACAGATAATTGAAACAGTGGTTTGGAGAGAAGTGTCTTCAAAATTCTTGCAAAATCCCACAGGAGATTGGAGTTTTTTTTGTACAATATATGAGGGGGGAAAAGAACTGTGAAGTATTAGGGAGTCCTGCTGGAAGTTTGACATATGCAGTAAGTGGTTTCTAGTTCCCTGTGGTACAGATGGAACTGTTAAAGGAGTTTAAGCTCACAGTCCAAGAGAAAACATCATCAGGTTTTAAGGTCATTCATTGTATGCTTACTCTATAGGAAAAAAAACTCAAATTTTATCCTCTTGTTAAATTGAACTGGCTTTCCCAACGTTTTCTCTTTTTTTCTACCTCCCAACACACCAAAAGGGGAATTTCTGAGCTTGAAAATAAAACCCCACTTTAGCTTCTCCTGTGTGGTTTAAATTTACCTGGGTTTTTTTGGCTTTTTCAGTAGCTTGGGAGTAGAGTGGGCAGGTCTCTTGTGATTCAGACTCATTTGCAAACAGAGAAAAAAGAAGTATTTGAGAGTTCCTTGGCACAGCAGTCCATGAGCAGCTGCTGGGGGCTGCTGTTGGGTGGGATGTGTCTTCTGTATGAGACAGAGTTCAGTGAGACACAAGACTTGAGCTTGGAAAAGGAAGGACTAAGAGGATTATAAAATATAAAACAAATCAGGGGTGTAAGAAGAGTGAAAAGGCAGGTTAGGAGGTTTGTAAAGGTGGTAAAATTATGGGCTCGGTCAGAAAAGAAATGGGAACAGGAGAGAAGCAACACATTGTGAGTAAATGAAACCTTGGTGTGCTCAGCTGCAGGCAGATTTGTTTTCTGCACCTCAAGAAAGATTTGATGGAGTCAAAAAAGTGCAGAGAATGGCAACAGAAATGTGAAAAGATGTGAGCACTGCCTTATAACGAAACCAAAAAAAAAAAAGTTGGGACTCTGCAGACTGGAGAAAAAAGTCTGAAGTAGGGGACACAGCCAAGGTTTACAAAATCAGAAAATAAAGTGAATGAAAAACTGGAGTTCATCAAATCCCTCGGTGCTAGAACAGACAGAGACTGGTTGGACTGGTTGGTTTAAGACAAAGGATGTAATTTCTTATGCAGATATTTGTGAATTTAATGGCCTGTGTTGCCACAACAGGCTGAGGTGACAGCTGAGCACTATCAGGCAGCTGATTTTCTGTTTTAGGGTATCAGCAAGCAGGGGAAGGAATTGGACAAATTCCTTCTGTAAGAGAACTAAATTAGTGACTGCTCATTAAAGGGAACCTTTATCCACGTGTGCTCTGGGTGCTCCAAGGCAGCATGATGGGGTGCAAGGGAGCAGCGAGGCCAGGGGCCTGAAATAAAGGGAAAATCCTCTTTGTTCTCCTAATGCTGTTTTGTAGGGCCCTATCCGGAGCAGAACACAACACTGAGCAATGCCTTCCTCAATAGGCCATTCCTTATGTTCTTATGTAAGAAAATGTGGTTTAATTTCTCATAAGAAGCTACCATGAACTGTGAAAGCTTTCTTGCCTAGTTAACTTTGAATGAGAACATGTATTTTGACACATGTTCTCCTTTACAGCAGAGCCTGGGCACTGGATCTGTTTCAGATTTTTTTCTTTCAGTCCAAGTAACTTATTTCCTTGCTTCCAAATTCTAAGGAGTGCACCCTGATTTTTTATTTTATTTTGTAACTTCCTTGGAAAATTCTGCAAGAGTCCCTGGTGATTTTGTAATTATTTTACAGCAAGTTGAATAATTCTGGCACTTTAGATCTGCAGTGCTAAGTATGGATTAAAACTATATTTAAAACATAAGAGATTATGCTTTTTCATCCTAACAGGGGTTCTCATGCCTGTACAAATAAGACCCCCATTCCCTGCATCCCATGCTAGCAGAAGGTGTTGAAATGGCTTTATATAAGGCAAAACATGCTGATAAAATCCAAAGAAAACAATAAGTCAACTTAGGTTTCCAAGAAAGTCTTATTTCAATGGCATAAGGATACTAATCATTATTTACCCTGAGCAGATGGAGCACATGACTTGTTTTTGCTGTTTCCCAGACACAAACAGAAGTTAAAAAACGCTAAAAACTCGAGTCACACATAGAAACTGAATAATGGCAAGAGTTAAATATTTCCTGAAAACTGTTTTGATATCTCTGACACGCAATGAATCGCCTGTCATCATCTTGCCATTTGAAAAGTTTTTGCTTTTCATAACCCACTCCTCCTTGAGCATTTTCAGTTTCTCAGGGACCAACCATTTAAACTTTCAGCCATTCATCAGGAGGTTTGCCATGTTCACTTTATGAATGCCCAAGTGCACTTATGTAACCCCCCAAAAAAAGCCTTTTGTGAGGATCTGTTAACAGATTACCTTTTTTTTCCTGATACCGCTCACTGTGTTATCTTGTCAGAACAGCTTTATGCTCTTTTTGATAAGCTCCCCATTCAGGACACACAGAGGATCCTGCAAATCTATATATTGCTTACATTGCAGCTTTCCCTGCCCCGTTCTCTCTCTCTTCCAGAGGCTCCCTTTAAACCTTCTCCCTTACCCCTACTCACACTTTTAATCTGAAACCTTGAAACGCAAACTATTCCAGCTAAAGAATTGATGGCCCTGCGCCCAGTTGTCATCTAATTCTTCTGTCCCCTCACGGTGCTGTCCTCTGTCAGAAGGTCACACTTCTCCCAACTCCTCTGCTGGTTGTAGTGAAAGGCAAGGGAGACAGAATGATTGTGGAGAAAGCTTCCTGGAAATAACTGCTCAATAAATTTAGCCAAGTGCTAAATTTATAGGAGAGGAGGAGGGAGTGTTGGATTTTATTGCTTCCTCTCAATAGAGAGAGCAGTAGGTTTGAGCTTTGATGTTTTGTTTTTTTTTTTCTTCTACATATCTTTGCACTTCATTTGGGCCAGAACAGTATTTTCAGATTTTGCCAGTGTTACTGTAGGTTTTGCTTCTTGCAAGAGAAGGGAAGAAATTTCCTCCCCTTAGATTTGCTTTTATCCATTAAAGTGGGGAGGTATTGTCTGGCTGGGGAATTCAGCTGTGTCTCTACTTTCAGGAGCTCTGTTTCTATATCATGATGAAGCCTCTCATGGCCAGTGTAAATAAAAAGTTGCAAATTTATTTCACTTTCAACAGGCCTCCACATGGTATACTTTTTTTCTTCTCTCTCAACCCTACATAAGAAAGACTTGTGTGGGGGGGAAAAAAAAAAATCACTAGAAGAAGCAGCAGAACAATGCTTGTTTCTGCCAAACTTGTGATCTCAGCAATCTGAGGCTGTGCAGGGAAATGTCTCCTGGCAGGCACCCAAGGAGTGCACCCTAAGGAAAACTCAGAAATGTTTTAACACCACCATTTTCAGATGATCAATACGGGGCACTGAAGCTTAAAGCAGATCTCTGTGTGCACTTGCACATGTATTCTGAGTGCTGCTAAAATGAGCTCCCTGGTACTCATTTCCATACTTCACTTTCTATTTCATTTTTGCCGAATATCTACTGCTTGTATTTCTAATAATAGTTTGTTTTCTTGTTTTTTAAAGGATATAAATTGTGAAATAAACTAGAGGTTTTGATCATTTGGTTTTTACTTTGCTACAGTTTGGAAACCAATTTATAAATATCTTAGCAGATGTTAGGAATTCCTGGAAAGAAAATAAAAAATTCATAACTTTCCAGGCTATTTTTCATATTATGAGAAGTAAAAGAGGAAGAAAAGGGCATACACATTGATCTTAATTTCAAACAAACTTATAAGAGATATAGGCTAATGTAAAACTACATTCAAGATATTTCTAGCAAAATTAAATACCAATAAATTATATGTTAACAAGGAGATGCATTCAAAAGCAGGCCCGGATGCATTTAATGAAGATAAAAATATGAACAGGGGAGAAAATAAAAAAATTTTAATGAGATCCTGGGGAAAAGGTGAAAGAGAAGAGGTTGCTAAGGAGATGGCAAAATTCTTGTCAGAAAAATTAACCAAAAATAATTTTTATTTCTTCAATTCCAGAAAATGAAAGAAAATAGCATTTAGCAGACATTAAAACTATTGATTGACTAAAACAAGATAGATGGCTGTAAAGGAAGGGCCCAAATGAGAGGCAGTGGCTTTTCACAGGCACTGATGCCACTGAGCTGGAATTTGCAGCATTCGGTGTTCCAAGAGACAACTGCTTGAAAGGAGCTGAAATGGGGCAGATTCACACTGAGCAGGGGAAAAACAGATTTTATCGACTCGCAAGGAATGAACTGCACTGAGGATGTTTAGGATGAGCTCAGAGAATTGTCACGGAATTCCTGTTGTGATGGATATGGCCATTACCCTTGCCAGCTTTGACAGGAGTAAAAGTTTGCTGATGCCTGGAAATGCTGGGGAGCTAAAAGCCATGAAAACCAACAGTGACGCTCAGGATTGTGTGGGACTCTGAAAAACGACGGCAGAAGATATTAAATGATCATTTAAGACTCTAAAGAGATCATTAAAAAGCAATAGAGATGCTAAATAGAACTTGGATTTCTGCCTCTCCCCTCTCTCCCATACTATGAGATGACAGAGGCTTTTAAGGCCAGAAATTATAATGAACAGACTCTTTAAATGATACTTTTACAAAGATGTGTGAAGAAATAGATCTTCCCAATCCTAGTAATATGAACTACTTCACATCTACCCACACGTCAAAACTGTGATTAACCCTGCACCACCCCAAACATCTTCCTTGTTCCAACTGCCCCCGCTTGCTGCAAAGCACAGGGCGGTGTTTGTTTTTTAAATAATAAAGAAAAGGCAGAAAAAGCATAAAGAATGATAGATAGCTCCATAAACTGTCATAACCTGTTGAAAAGATTGACTCTGAACAGAAAATACAGACAGCTCCTCCACCATCTGTTATACCTGGAGATATCTGGCGTGGAGCTACAGCAGCGTCAGGTGGAAAAGCTACAGGAGACATTCTAAGGTCATAGGTATGATAAAAACAGAAAGAAAGGATGCTGTGTGGGTGGTGGATGCCAGAAATGGTTTCCTGATAAATACCAGTTTGAGGGGGGAGAAATGAAGGGACTCCCAAAATGCTACAAGGAAATAGAAGGAGTTCTGAATAAGCACGGAGGGAATAAGAAGGAAAAGCGAACTCGAGGCTCTGAGGTGACGCAGGGACGGCTGCCGGATGCCTGTGTGTTGACAGGGGAGGAGTTGGACTCCTGCAATACAGACTGAGAGTTCTGAACACCTTCCACCAGGCATTTGTAGGAACTGAAAGGTCTACGAATCGCTGGGGACTTGGGCTTGGCATCTACTCATCAATGACATCCTAGCAATTAATTTAGCCCCAAGACAGCCAGTTTAATCTTTTGTCATTGAGTGGGCATCCTGAAAAATTTAACTATTCCCATTCCCACAGTCTGCTGCTATTTTGGAGCAAATTCTGTATTTCATTAGAAAGCACTTGAACAAACACTGGCTTGCTTCACTTGTGTGCTTGGGTTTGGGATTTGTTTACACATATTTAGGGCCAGATCCCAGATTATGAGTGAAGGATAAAGTCATCATTATGTGCCTGATACTTTAAGATATTGAATTACATACATGACTATCAAATGGAAAAAGAGGGTTTTATTTTAATAGTGAGTTCATCAAATGTTAAAATCACTCATTTAAATGCAGTTGTAGTAGCAGAAGAAGGTGAATTCTGGAACATAAAGCAGAGGGAAAAGCATTGTAAAGCAGAATTAGAAAATATGAAAGATGGCAAGAGGGAGAGATTCATTTAGCTAGAGTATTTTTCTGACTAATAATTACATTTGAAAGGCCAAAGAACACATGCTCCTTATGGTCTGTATGATTGGAGAGGATATGAAAGTATTTGGAATTTGACTTGATGAGTAATTTCTAAATGCAAATCTGCAGTGGTAGAAGCTCTCAAATTAGAGGGAGGTCAGCTGGGCTCCACTAATTCACACCAACTGTGAAGCACATTCAAATTAGTTTCCATCAGCTGTGAACTTGGGTAAAAGCTCGTTTTACCGACAGAAATCTCTGTGGAAAGGACCCATAAGTCAGCAATAGACAGGCAGTAAGAAAACTCTTCAGATCTAGTTATGGCATAGTTCAAGGAACCTGGGCTTATTCCTGCAACCGTGTAATGGTTAAGAAAATCCCCAAGAAGATTTAATGCGTGATTCTGCAAATTTCATTCTGGTTTTCCAGAAAGGAAGTTTTTCCACAAAGTGCTGATGGATGAAGCTGGAAAAATTTTGCTTTAGTAATCAAGTAGTCTTGCTAGGTTTCCTGCATTTTTTTTTTCATTAGACCAGAGTAATTTTCAAGTGGTTTTCACTGAACATGATGTTTTCTTAAATCTCACATTTTGCTGCTTATGTGTTGCACTTTGTAGGTTTAGAAACTCTGGAAAATAAAATTTTCTGTTCTAATATTGAGCAGTGAACTACTTAATTTGCTGAATTAATGGTAAAGGGGTTTGAGTCTGTAATACACATTACCTGATTATTGTTCTGCTTGAAATCTGTTGACTCTTCCATATGAACACTGGCACAAATATGGGAATATACAGCCAGATATCCTTACTGGCAGTAAAATCTGGTGGAGGAAATATCTGTAAAACACATTCTGATTTGTTTTGATTCTATCTGTTCTCTCCTTTGTTTTTTGTAATAAAACTTCTATCTTTCTTATGTAAATCTAAAATTACTGTGGGATATTACCTGAATTAGCTTTTATCCTGCTTAGGCCCTGATTTCATGTAGAGAAATGTGTATGTTTGTTTCTGAACTCTCTGATTGACAGAGGTCAAATCCAGAGTTTTGGGAGGATTGTCGAATGATTTGGATGGACTGAAGTTGCAGTGATTTGTAATCCACCAATGACCTTTTCAGATTTTTGCCAATTTTCAGTTGTGGCTTCATGGCCATAACTATGCACTAGCAACAGTGGGGTGTGGGTTAATTTTACATTCATTTGACACTGTTGAGAATGGTTTATTATGTAATTAAGGCTAAATATGCCACAATGAAGTAAATATCAGGGTATTGACATCAGTGAGGCAGCTGGAACTCAACCCTCGATGCTCTGCTAATATTCTGTGTAGGGAAGCTTGTTCAGATAAGTGTTCACCTTATCTCAGGCATCATCTAAGTGTTGTGTGAGTCAGAAATTACCTACCCTATTCTGGGGCTCTAAGGAGCTGCTATCTCATGCTCTCATTGATTAGGACTAGGAGGAAGTCTTGGCATCACTGTCTGCATGAAAACAGGAAGAGAAGAAAACACGAGCAGTTATTTCAGCTGGCAGAATGGAAGAATTTTGAAAATGTTCATGTAAAAGTGCAAACTGTAATAACCCAACCCAAAAGGAACCTCTGAACTTTGCACTCATAGCTGCTATACGTGGCTGTGTACTTGGAGATTCAAGACAACTGCCCCAATGTACTTTTTGCTTCATCACCTTCTACTCTACTCAACTTTTTTACCTCATGCAGAAAAAGGAAAACCCTGAAGTGCTTTTCATAAAAAAAGGCCAGTCAGAACAGATCACAATTGCAGTGCAAGTAGTGTTTATTTAATTTGATTTTCACGTACCCTTCATTGTCTACTATCTTTTCCATTCTCATTTCCATCTGGAAGGCTGGGAAGGCAGCTGGCTTCCCAGCAGACACCAACTCCACAATTAGGGAGCTGGCATGCAGCTTTTACTTCGCTGTTTGTGGAGCCTGTCTGCCTTGCTGGACCTCGTGGCACTCTTGCCCAGTCTAATCCATCTGCACTGGGAGCCTGGCTGCCCCTGCTGGCCCTGGGTCAGGAACAGAGAGGTTCCGTGGGCTCTGGAGCAGCACAGACCTTGTATCCCACCAGGCATTAGCAAACACAGGGACTGCGGTGATTTGAAGCCAGTTTGCTGCATTTTCAGTCCTCTTGTGTTGGGTATTTCTTTGGGGTGTGCTCAGGCTGTCTCGTCAGCATGGCACAGTAATGTTTGTCCTGCTGACTGCAAATCAGAAATATCCTCCTGAAACTGTTCCCTGCACACCTTTCTGCTGGGAGGTTTCACACTGCCTGGAACCTCTGAACAGCACTAATCTTCAAGGCTATTTTTAAGCCTGTTCTGCTTTTCTCATGCTCTCTATTGCTTTAGGTTTGCATAACTCAGAAATACTCTGGACTTCAGGTGTTGCTAAAGATGTTTCTGATGTTCAAAGCCCCTTCAAAGTTTTACTGCATTTTTCTTGCTTCTCTGAGAACCAGCAGAGCATGATCCGTAGCTGTTTGCTTGTTCTGCTGTTGGCTTGCCCACAGGTTAGAGAATGAAAAACTTACTGTTTGAAATTCAGGGAGGTGGATGATTTGAAATCTAGATGTAGGTAAACAAAATACAAACGAGAAGCTTAGATAACAGACACACCTGGAGTGCAACTGCATTATATAACACAGTATCTCCCAAGCCAAAAAATTTTCACAGAAATTACTTGAACGGAGGTTATTTTAGACATTATAATTGTGGCTCTTGCTGGAATTCCTAGTTCAGCAGTTTTGTTTCTCTTTTCTAGTAGCCTGTGTCCTTTCCTTTTCTCCTCCTACTTTCCTGTGGTATTGCAGAGCTGCCCGGCACTCTGTCAAAAGCACCAGATTCAGATTTAGGGATTTCTGTTACTGACTGTGCTTCTCTCCTTCAGCCACATCCATCCCCACAAATTATTGCAAATAACCTTGGGATCTCCAAACTACCCCCAGCCACGTTACCTTTGGTATTAAACCAACTGAGACTTAACCAGGGTTCCAACAAGAGGGTGCTCCATATTCCATCACAGAGTGAGCATTTCCGTAGCCCTAAAAAAGTATCAGGATGAAATCTGCCAGGTAGTTATTAAAAGCTAAAATTTTTCGTTTTGCTATATTTTTGGTTCAATAACAATTGTGAGCCTCATGCTTTTGCCTCCTATAGTAAATCCAAGCCCACATTTAGATTTTATTTTTCCATCTTCATTTTCTGGATTCATACAAGAGTTATCTAAAGGGAACATAACATTTGTACACATCAGCTACAGACACCAGTTATTTTTATCTTTTGCTTTTCCCAGCAAACAAGCCTTGTTATCTTCCTTGTACAGAAAGGAGCTGCAGGCAGGCGAAAGGCCCACCTTGGAAAATTCAGGAGGTGCCAATCTGCATCTTCCAGCTGCCCTATAACCAGACAGGTCTGAACCAGAGAGGGGGGACAGACTTCATCCCGCAGTGTCGAGCCTTGACCCGCTCACTGTCCTTACAACTGCTTTACCTTCTCATAACAGAGACATCTTTTGCTGGTTTGTTTCACAGTGAAGGGGGAGTAGAAAACGGGGAGATAGAAAGTTGATTCTAAAATTAAATTCTAATTAATTTCAACTCTATTAGAGACCATTATGCCACTAAGCCCTGCTACTCTTTAAGCAACATCAGTGCAGGTGGGGGTTTTATGTTACAGCACAAATCCTCCTGTGCAGTGTTGAGTTTTCAGAGCATCTGATCTGTTTTTTTTTAGTTTTTGATTCTGCAGAGCTGATCTACAGCTGAAATCTTAAGAAAATAAATGTTATTTCATTTAATCATAGTGAGTGAAGTCAGAACCAGTTTCTGGAAAGTGTAATGAAACCTAACACATCAAGAAAGCTTGCTCAGATTATTATATCCTTGATGACAATTTTTCCAGCTTCTTTTTCTACACTTCCTGGAGCCAGAGTCACCAGGTCATTCTCATTTGACCCTGTGACCAGGTCACATGCCCAGGTGTTCCAGTCCTTTTGTCCAGAAGCTGATTTTATTCCCCTTCATGCCTGAGAAAGAGCTCGAGGGGCTTTGCCACATCCTCAGGCAGACGCGCCGTGTGTGCCCTACAAGCGGCGCCCACCTGGCGTTAGGATCAGCCTCGTTCACTTTCTGGCTGTTGCTGCCATCCTCCAGCTCTTGATATTGCATCTGCTTAGCAAAAGGAGCGCTCCAGGTGTTACTTGACTTCAGATTTTGTTACAAGATTTTTTTTCATCGTCCTGTTGCTAATTTGAAAGTCTTGGCCCCATTCCAATGCAAGTAATTACATTCTGTCTGTCTAATTTTCCCTGCAGCTCCCGTTGCAGATGTTATTTGTCACTACTTGCAAGAGTGGCACTGCTGTTGAGTTTCCAGTGCATATTTGGGTAATGGAGAAGAAAACTGTGAATGGAGCCCAAGAGGAGTTTGCCGTTCTCCCTTTGAGATTAAATATCATGTTAATAACGTGGTTTGGGGTGGATAAAAAAAAAAACAAAACACATTTGCGTCTGGCAAGAGTGGTGCCAAAAATGGCCTACAGAAGCCTTTGTTAGCAATGTGCTCTTTAGACTAATACTCTAATTAGCAGAAACAAGTTGGATATAAAGTTATTGCATTTTGAACATCTGTGATCCAGAGGTCCAAGATTTCAGATTATTATCTAGTTTAAACTGATAGGTCCCATTTAACTGCCCCTAGTTCAGTTGCATTTATATCAGATAAGGCCACAACTTTCAAGGAACCCAGATTCAGTTTTCATGATCTCTGTAGCCTCTGCCCCTTGAAGACCGTGGTCTCTAGGAATTAACTTTTATTTCACCAGCTGCATAGTAGAAATGGATTAATGACTGTATTTCAGCCATCACTAAGGTTCTCTTACATTGCCTATACACGTATATTTGGATTCTGGTATCTGAAATAATTCAGGAAAAATTGCCTTTAAGGTGATATGAGAGATCAGTAGGCACTGAATATAACTTCAAACCTTTATGAATTTGTTAGTTTATCTTTCTTATTCATGACTTGCAATGATTTATCATGATAATGCTTATTATGGTAGGCATTTATTATGACCTCTCTGAATTAGCTTGTTTTAAACAAATGAGCTTTGTTCTCTAGATTAGTTAAATCTATATGTACTCTACAAGTGGTTAAATCTGAATAAGCAGACATCAGCAAGGTGTAGCATGGCTTCATGAAATTTAATTAAAGATGCTTCTCTAGAAGCTTCAGAACTGAGAATTTACTGTAAGCTGAAAAGCTTTAGCCTCTTGCATTAAACATGGTTTCATTTCTGTGGTTTCTTACATGATTCTGCATGTCTAGATGAAGAAATAAACAGATAAACCTAAACCTCTGTTTAGAAGAGGACAGAACAATTCTAATTTTTTTTTCATATTTCTCCCTGGGAATGGAATATCTTTTCACTTTTGCCACAACAGCAATTTTACTCCTCAGTGGTGCAAGAAGAGATCTGCTGCCTAATTGACCCTGTGTTATATAAGGTCTGGGGCAAGAAAAGGCATGTAGAAATGTGGCATAGAGCAGAAGAAAAAGAGTCCTGATCTGAGAGATTCCCTTTTCCAAAGGTACCTGGGACGTTTTCTTTGTAGCTGAGTACAGACAGATCTTTGTGGAGTTAAAATCCACCTGCTAAACACAGCCAGGAGCACTGCACATCTTTGTGTGCTATGTTTCATTTAATGTGATCTGGAACACTTTGGGTTACCTTTCAGACCTCCTCAAAAATAGCACTTCCCCAGCAGTTATTTTTAATATCTGTTGAAAAAAAAACCAAAACCTGACATAACCACCAGAGTTAATGAAGTTACAGTATCCTGTTAAGTTTGCTTCTGTCTTTAAAAGATGGTTTTTTTAGTAATACCATGTTAATACCTAACTCCAGCTACAGGGGGGAAGTGCCCAGTACATGAACTGTGATGGTCTTTCCCTGTACCTTCTGCCAGAGCCAATATCTCAGAAGGAAATACAGATTTGCTGGCTTAAAGGCTTACAGGAGCAGCCTTGTGCTCTCAGCTTATGTAAGTACTTGCTGAGATACTTGTGACAGAACTATTCTGCTTCCCAAGGCATTAGCTGTTCTGCTGAGGTGATATTGCATTACATTGTGGCATGGAATGTTTCTAAATAATAAAAGCAATATAATTTTGGTAGTCTTCTTTTGGATATTAGACTGCTCTACAGGGTATTCATTAACATGCGGGAGTGGAGCCTGACTGGCTGCTCAAGCTCCCCTCCTTCACTGATTTAAACCAGATTGTATATATCTGCAATTCAATGAAGAACTTGCATAAAATTACATCCCCGTGCCTTATTATTTTTCTTCTGCACCTCAAAGCCCTTGTGAGAAATGCTTTAATTAAAGAAGCATCACCATGGCTTTAGTCTCACGGGTTAAAACTTTAGAATTGACACGATATTCTTCCATGCTCTGTAAAGAGAAAGGGCGGGGGGAGGAAGTGTAGGGAGGGAGACAAGAAAATATTCTCTCCCTTTGTCAAAAATGATAGAACAGATTTGCAGCAAGTATTGCTTTGTACTTTTGCTCCTAAACATCCGCTTTCACACAGCATAGTTCGTGTTACTGCAAACAGCTACTTTGAGAGCGAGGATGCGTGGGTAGATGTTTGCCATTGTTGAGTTAGGAGATCGCAAACCTCTCTGTGCCATTTGTATTGGAACTGGAATGGTGCCCGTAATGCTTCTGGTCTCTGTAGCCTAAGAAAAAGTCATGGTTTGTGAGACTGATACAATTTAACTTTTGTCAAACAGGTTTACCACTCACCCAGTGAGCACAGTACTGCTGGATTAAATATTTTCCTCTCTGTAAAACACAGCACAGCTGAATTCTACCCTGGAATAGCATCAGCTTTCTGACTCAGTCCTGCAAAACCCCAGAAAGTCAAAAGTAGGACTAAAATTAGCATGAGAAATTTCGATCTTTAGCTCCTACCAAGTACAGCTAAATGCTGTGAAGTGGGACTGATGACTTTCAGATCAGGGGGTTAACCAGGGTTTCAGATTTCTGCCCTATTCCAGCCAAGCTCTCAGGCTGAGTCCTGCAGCAATGGAATGTCCAACCCTGTTTTGACTGTCTGTAGATAATGTCTGTAGATAACCAGCTGCAGTTGACAGTGCAAGTTTCACTTTCTAGCTTCCATCTTTTCTTGCCCAGGGCTGATCACACAAATGCACAGATTAAAGGTGGGATATTATTCAAACTACGTGATTTATTAAGTGATTAACTCTGGTATGTTCCTAGCTTGAACAAGAGTCACAGTCAAATCCCCACATCCTCCTAGAACAGGCACTTTGCTGTTTATAAATGATGTGAGGCTGTGTCACTCCTGCGCTGTTTTTGGATCACAGACCTCCCTGTTGCACCATCTCCCTCTGTTGCTGGTGATGAGTTCACTGTAGCATTGCAACAGGGAGCAGTGCTGGAACTGCGGTTTGGTAAATTAATATTTGCATAACGGATTTGCAAAATATATATATTGTAGGGGCTAGCAGAATTGATGGTATTCAAATTTGTTGTCACTGTTCAGCTTAAGGTACCATTTTTAAGAAATAATTAAAGCTAAGATACTTTCCAGTTTTGCTCAAGAAGATAAGAATGCAAAAAGAAGGGGAGAAAAAACTTCACACCCAAACCAAACAATCCCTCCCCCAAACTGTTTTTCTCATTTTTTTTCTGATTAATCATTATATCCTAGCGAAAATTTTAGCTGCAAAATTTCCTTCTGTCATAGCATCCTTTGGACTTTCATTTGCTATTTTAACAATTTCCTCTATAAAAATTGTGTGTTTGCAGTTGTATTCTGGAGCAAAGATCACTGTGTTTTCCTACATGATTAAAGAGGCAGTTTTCTTTCTTGGCAGAGTTGCTATGAGAATTTATCAATTACTGTTTGTAGATAAATCTGAAGTTGCAAACAGAAGCTGGTAGGGATCAGCAAGAAATTGTCGGGTTTTGATACTGTAGGAAATAAATCCTGGAAATGTCGTTCTCTGCTTATCTTGCTATGGACAAGTTTGTGGAGTTTTGTCTCCTGAATGCTCCCGGAGCAGCAAAAGAAATGTATTCACTGAGGCTGCAGTAAATGACAAGTTATGGGCAATTCTCTTGAAATCATTCTCATAGGCCATAGCTTTCAGAAAAGTATCATATCGCATTTCTTCAAAACAAAGAGCCTCAGTAATTATTCATCTTTATTTTACCAGGCTGGTTAAATGGTTCAGTGGCCTGATTCTGGCAGAACAAAGGAAATGGAATAGAAATATAATAATATATTTGTGCTACAGTTTGGCCATGCTTCTGCATTTCTAGAAAATTTAGTGCCTGTTAAAAGCATCCATCCTGATGCATACACAAACAGCTGTGGCTCTCTTATTGTTCTGAAAGGTCCTATTTGTCATGGCACTGTGAAAATATTCCAGAAAAAAACAGACATAGTTCTGTTCACCGGTCCTCTGCTGGTGTTCCATCGATTCTCAAACTTGCTTGATTATTATAGACCAAGGTGTATGACAGCCATACTCTGTTTTAAAGCTATGTATAGTCAGGAGATGTATTTTTTAGAAATCAATGGAAGCTGAAACTGTGCAAATTCTGTCTCTGCTCTGAAGGATTTTCTTTCCCGTGCACAGTGCAAATAGCAGAGTATTCACTGTGCAGATCTGATTAACTGCATTGACTGATGCAAGCAGGCAGCTCTATTCACATCCAAATCATTCACACAAGACTTCTCAGAACCCAGCCAGGGCTTCTGGGAGCACGTTCACTGATCTTTGATGGAGACCACAGTTAAGAATTCTTGTTTGATTAGTAAAGGAAAATTATTATTCCTGGCTTTTGAAAATTGAACTGCATATTCAACAGTAAGGATGACTTTACAACCCACCAACTTAAAATGGTGAAAACTTGCAAGTTTCTATAAAAACTCACTGATTTGGAGATATTTATGTGACAGGAGACTTTAGGGAAGGCTGTCAGTTTTAAAAACCTGCTGTTCTTCCTACATCTTCCAGACTTCACCCATTTTCCAGAGCCAAATCTCCTTCAGAGTTCTCTCTTTTCCCTATCCTTCAAACACTCTAATAATAGCATATCACGTCTCCAGGATTTTTTGGGAGGATGGGGCAGTCTTCCTTTAGTTTTCCTTTCTTTTTTTCTTTTTTTTCTTCTTTCTTTTATTTTTTTTTCCTTTTTTTCTTTTTGTTTTTTCTTTTTTTTTTTTTCCCCCCCTAGACTGTCTCTGCCTTCTTCAAGTGTTTGGACATTGCATTCAGCACATAGTGTGATTCTTGGGGTGTCCTGTACAGGGATAAATGTTGGACTTGATGTTCCAGTTCAGGATATTCTGTATTTCCATGATTCTTATCTTGAAAAAAAAAAATGTAGGAGAGGTTTGTCCAGCTTTTCACACTGTAAAATGTATCTCTTGGGCTTTTTCTTCTTTTAAGTACAATACTGTTAATACAGTTCTGCCGAGTTAATATCAGGGAGCAGAAGTTTATTTGGTTATTACAGCATTAACTGGGTCCTCTTTAACAATTAAATCCCCCAGGGCTCTGAGCAGACATTAAAAAGTTCATGTGAGGAGGCCAACAGTCCCCAAGGCATTTGCTTCCACCCACCAGCTTTGGACAGAAAACTCCAGTGTAATATCCCCCAGAAAAAAGAAAGCAAGCCCTTCTCAGCGTGGCGTTGCGGCTGCAGCCCACGCTGAGACGTGGGACAGCCCAGCCAGGACTCTGGCAGGGCCCCAGCAGCCGCCCAGCTCATGAGCTCCCCTTTCAGCCCCAAGAAGCGGAGAGGAGAAGCTGCCGAGTGTCATTGGAGCTCTTCTGCAGGGGAATGGGGAATTCCAGGAGATGAGTTGCATGTAGTCATAAACAAGGACTTCAGTCCATCTAGCATTTTTGCTTTGCTCAACAGTTAATGGATACAAAAGAGGTTAAAGATATCAAACTTCTCAACTCCTCCTTTCTTCCCTCCTAGACCTGACAACACCACGTTATAAACCAAGGGAACCTGTGCAAAGTCTCCTAAGCTTCATCTTTAGCTCAGCTGTTCCTTCTGGGCCTCCCAGTGGGTAAAGAACATTCTCTTTTTGTTATCTCTGAACAGCTAAGGAAGCTCTCTTCAGTTCCACTTCACTTTCATATTCTAATAAAGTAAATAAAGCAGGAATAACTTGTGACTGAACCAAGTTTCCCTGCCCTTGCTAATTGTGGATCCAGGTTTCCCTTCAAACAGGATCTTTTTTTCCCAAGTGCATGCTCCAAGGAGGTAAGAAATTACTTTTGTTGCCATCTTATTTCTCTTTGTCCTAGTATTTAACTGTGGAAGTGCCAAGGCTGGGACTCTAAAACGTGGATTTTTCCATGTCTAGAAAAGGGCTTCCTCTCTTTTCAGGGTGCTCTAGGTCCCCCATTTGGAACGGAATATGAAGCTTTATTTTGCATTTTGCAAAATGTTTTGGGCTTCCTTTTACTGCAACTCGGTGCAGCTGCTTAATTAACTGTTTCCAAAATCTAAGAAACTATAAATCTTCATCCCAGCAGGAACCGCATTAATGTTCTCAGTGATGAAAGGCAAACAAGATAGTGTGTCACAGCAGGACGCCTCTTTCTATAGGGACAATATTTCACCATCTTATTAATAACAAAGTTTTATGGGACTAGTATAAACATATTTATTTAGAAAAGGGAAATGGTGCTTTTTAATTTATTTTTAGGTAAATATTTATCTTACTTAAAATAAAAAATCTTGACAGGTGAAAATCGGTGATGGCATCCCTCATCCAAGGAAATTACTATCATAGAACATGAGGATTGGAATTAGAACACAAAGATAATACTTTAAAATCAAAATTTAAAATAGGCTGCAGTGGTATATATATTGTTTGGAGTTTTTTAAATATGAACACTTCCTCTCCAGACATGTAAGTATTTGGACTGATGGCATAAAATAAGAAGTCTTGAGGAAGACCTTAGTCATTACTTTGAAATCCAAACAAAGGACTTCATTAAGTTGCTACTGTGAATCTTTTTAACAGTGTCAAGAGATCTGCAATTGTTTGTAGGTAAAACACCAAGTTCTTTTTTTATTAGTATTATTTAATTCGTAGGAGTGTCTATTCAATCAATTCCTCTNATTAAGTTGCTACTGTGAATCTTTTTAACAGTGTCAAGAGATCTGCAATTGTCTGTAGGTAAAACACCAAGTTCATTTCTTTATTAGTATTATTTAATTCATAGGAGTCTGTATTTAATCAATTCCCCCAATATATATTCTCTGGGACAATTCTGCCATTTAAAAAATTGAAATAATATCCAAATACCTTCAAAGGCTGTCATATTTTTGTGTTCAATATAAACCTCTGTATTACAAGTAAAATTCCGGCATTATTTTAGGTTTCCAAGTGTTTAAACCTCTCTGTGGCCCAATTTTAATCAATTTACTATTTGAAAGAAGATCAAAATGCTCCCAGTTCTCATGGTTGTCCAACAATATCTAAGAAAATTTTCAAGAATATTAAGAATAATCAGGGAATTTAAGAAGAAAAAAATGCACTATGTTCTGTCCGATGGTGAAAATTCTTTCTCTTAAGTTTACTTTTTGTAGACTTTTACATGTCATTTTTCATAAACCTGATCTTTACCATTTTTGGAAATAAGGAGGGTACATGGATCCCACTGTTGTCCACAAATTCAAATGATTTCCATTCTCACTACTGCAGAAAAAAAAAAAAAGTGATTGTGGCTCTTTCCATTTTTTTGATTTCAGGAAATGATGGAAATTCCCCTTTGCCCCTTTAGTGCAAACATAAATACTGGCAGTTTGGAAGGGCGCTGTGTTTGTGGGATTCCCCATGGAGCAGATGCACAATCCTTCCATTTTACCGTGGTGACCCCTGAGGCGCCTGCCGTGGGCAGCTTTCAGCCCGCTCCTGGTGCTGCTCTCGCTGCAGCTCTGTTCTGCCTCCAGAGCTTCCAAAGTTTATCTTGAAAAGTTACGGCAGGATGGTTCCCTGTGCGTAGAAGTACTTAAGGAAAAGGTATAGTTGTTCTCCCTGTTCATTCCACCGGCAAGAAATCTGCTTTATCGCTCATTTCTGTTATGCTAGGGGTTATCTCCAAGGTGAGTCTTGCGTTAATGCTAGCTGGTTAGCAGCTAGAATTGATTTTGGAAAAGCCTTCTTTAGATTTTTGATAAAGTCAGTATTAAATGGGAAGTGCTTTATTTTGGTGAGGCTTCCTTTTTTCTTTTCTTCTTTTTTTTCTTTTTTTCTTTTCTTTTTTTCTTTTTTCCTTTTTTTTT
>VZTX01000966.1:45639-147362 GCA_013400915.1 Pardalotus punctatus | reverse complement strand
TTTTTTTTTTTTTTTTTGTTGGGTGTTTTTCATAAATTGCGGTTTTATCGCCCAGAGTACATTTGTATGGGTTTCGGGACATATCTGGCTTTCAGCTTACTGGCATTAACTCTGCCCTTTTCAATTTGATTGGAATTGACTAAATGGATTAAGAAGTAAAAATCCTTACCTTAAAACCAGCTTAAGGCCAAGGAATGAAGATTCCTGATTCTGCTGGTTACCCCTGACACACTCGCTTGCCTTTAGCATTTCAGCTATTCAAGATGAAAACCTTTACAGGTGAGAAGCACTAGTTGCTCACTATTCATAGATTAGAAGCTTGATTTTCAAATTGCAGCTATATAAGTTGTAACCTGCAGAATGGGTAAGAAAAGCACACTCTCTAGATGGCTCCTAGACCTCTAAGCAGTTACAAATTCCCTGAACCAATCCTGATAATAAAAATCATTTCCTGTAAGTAGTGATGCACACTGACTACATTTCACCTTGGCTTCTTACTGCAGACTGTAGTAACAAAGCAACTTTTTAATAAATTCAAATTAACCTAAGGCAAACAAAAGTATAATTTAGTCTATTCTCAAAGTGTCTCTCTCTCCATCTATGTGTCACAGATGCTGTTATCCAACAAGCCACACGTTAATGATTTTTTCCCAGCGTTACCTTTGAGAAATGATGAAAAAATATTAATAGAAACTTGTTGGGGCAAGGATATTGGGCTGAGTGTAATAGGAAATGACCAGAGCTATTTTTTGTTCAATTCGTGTAGCAAGAAGCTGCTTTTCTAATAAAAGCATTGAGTTTATGTACAAAGGTATGGCAGAGGGAAGAATGATAGGTCATAGATATTACAGCTTGTAACTACTGTAATCTAGCATTTAAGACTCTGGGGGTTTTTTTCAGTCCCTGTTTCATGCTGAAATGAGAATTCAACATTGCTGCAGTTTTCATAGGAGAACTTGCTTTTCTTTAGAGCTAATCTGCTTCAGAAATGCTCATTGGTTGCTAATATTCCGCTGAATATGCAGATGTCCACGAACACCACATACACACATACACAGAAACCCCTGGCTGTGTTTGGAAGGAGGTTTTGGTGTGACGTGTATTTCATAATTGCAATTGAGAAATGCTATTTCATGACTTAAAGAGACTCTCGGAGCCCCAGTGTTTGCCCAGCAGTGCAGAGGAGCGTTTTGTTGCTGTGCCTAAGCAGGAAAGCACAGCACTTTTTTCTGAGCCACCCCAGCAGTCTGGGCCCGCTCAAGGAGCAGCCAGAGTCTCTGAAACACACTGGAATAATTATTCTTTTCAACAGTACCAAGAATATATGTCATTAATCAGTATTTCAGATTGCCTGAAAACGTGGTTCTAGGATATTTAAAGCTACATTTTCAGAATTTTGAATTATAGTACATGTAGGTGATCGGCACCTTTTGTTGGTGATAGTGCTCAGATATCTTCTCCTCCATCAGGGAACCTGAATAAGAGTTACCTACCATATCTAAGACACAAAACTGCTTTTTGTATTCTTTGTTTCTTTAGCTTCTGCAGTATGGACTTTAGTGCAAGTTAGTTTACTGAGAACTTGCCTTAAACATGTGGATAATTAAGACTCTTTTGTGCAAGTTTCAGTTCCCCTATCTTTATGATGAAAAATAAGGGGTTATCCAGAATTAACTTCCCATTGCAATCTACTTGGCTAAGGCCAGAAAACCAAGATATGATAGACCTTTTCAGTGGATGAAAAATCATTTTTAAAAATCATTTTAAAAAATCATTTAATCTTGAAACTCATTTAGGAAAAAACACAGAAACAAATTTGCAAGGCAGGAAACCAAAATGTGGCTGTGGTTACACAGTGTAAAATTATGGTTTGGGGACCTTCCACCCTGAATCAAAAATGCTGTGGCCGCATGATGCAAAGCCCCGGTGTGGTGTGAAAGTGTTCTGCTCATTCAGATTTATTCAGGAACTGTGATGGTTTATTTCATAGTGGCTAGTAATGTCAGACTTTCTATTCCCTGCCATTAGCATAAACTCTCCGTTGAGTATTCTATTCAACCTTATAGAAATCACTCTAAATTTCTGTCAATTTTTAGAGAATAATGCATTTTTATGTTTCTTAAGCTCTTTGGATAGAACTGTGTGGTAGGAATACAATTATCTATAAAATGTTACAGGTTCAGCCTCTAAGCTATATAACATTCTGTTAAATTCCTTAAAGCCAAGGAATTCCTTAAAGGCTCAGTGGAATGATTTCTGACTTAAAGCTCTATGAAAAGTAACAGAATATGGCATAGCAGCTTTAGAGGAATAAACTCCTCCAGGTTTGCTTCACATGAGAGTTTTGTGCTCTTATATTCTTTGGCTGTAATTGATTTTTTTTTTTAAGACTTAAAAAAATATAAACAGCACCAAAATACCATCTTATCTCAACATACCTGATATAGGGATGAATTTTTCCATTCTGTGTATAAATAGTGTGCAGTTTTCTATAATGCCTGCTTAAGTCCTGTTGATATAATCCTATTTGCTTCATTGGACCCTGTAGGTGCATTCAGTTCTGCTGCAATGCCAGTGAAATGGACTCTTGGGGTTAATTTGGTCAAAATAATTTGACATTAAAGAGATTTCTAGAGAGCAGCATTTCACCTTCACTCTCTGCCTTGGAAAAGAGTGGTTGAGTTTTAAATGACACTTTGAGATTGGTTCTTTTTCTCACCCCCTTATTATCTAAGTAATCACTGCATATGATAAATTGATTGATAGTCACTGGGTTTAATCTACATGAGACTTCATGAGACTTTGAAGAATTTGAATTTTATTTAAATATAGAAAGCTTCTTTCCATATTTCTATTTATTTAGGGTAGCTTTAAGTGTTTATCTGAAGTGTTATTTCAGGGATGAATGATTTCTCCTTCCTACTTGCTTTGGTGCCTACGTTTATATCAATATATTTGTTACTGAGCAGTCATGTCTCTGACTGTGAAGGCTTTGTTGTCAACAACTTGCTGCTCTGAGAGAGATCCAATTTGTTTCCATTATAGATGAAGGCACAGCCAAACTGGAATTTGGTTTTCTGTTTGCATACGCTGCACGGGTGCAGGAGTGACAAAGTCTGAAGGAAAATGAAAGGACTTGGCTGCAAGCAGGGACAGAACTTTCCCAATGCTCGTGTAGCCGCTGTTTCTGAACTCGCAGGGCCAGAGCATCGCTGGGGTTTTCACGATGCTCTGGGCCTTGCAGTGTCCCTGGTCTGTGAGCCCGAGAAAATGAACGTGTGACGATGTTCATGTCCAACCTTCCCTGGTCTGTGAGACCGAGAAAATGAACGTGTGACAATGCTCATGTCCGACCTTCCCTGGTCTGTGAGACCGAGAAAATGAACGTGTGACAATGCTCTTGTGTCCAACCTTCCCTGGTCTGTGAGACCGAGAAAATGAACATGTGACAATGCTCAAGTCCAACCTTCCCTGGTCTGAGACCGAGAAAATGAACGTGTGACAATGCTCATGTCTGACCTTCCCTGGTCTGAGACCGAGAAAATGAACGTGTGACAATGCTCATGTCTGACCTTCCCTGGTCTGTGAGACCGAGAAAATGAACGTGTGACAATACTCGTGTCTGACCTGAGCTGGACCACTGATGCCTGCTCATCTCAAGAACAGCTTTATTCGATGGTAGCTGCTTGATTTTAAGCAATTATAAAAGCAGGAAAACAAGTAACTGAGAAGTGTTGAAAGACCAGTTAAACATATTCTAATGATTTTCTGACCTTTACCATGTAATACAACTTTCTGTAGATCTCAGAGCTTTAAATGTGTGGGTCTAAAAGCAAAAATTAATTATTCTTCTTCACCCTTATTAACACTATAGATTAGGAGGAAAGATTACTGAGGTAATTTGAGTGTGTTGACATGTTAATTTCAGGTAGTCAGTGTGAATTCCAATTTTTCTGAGTTAATTTCACACTTTCAAAGCATTTAAAAACAGGTTTATTTGGTAATGATGTTTTTCTTTCTTAATTAGTGGAGTTCAAAATCTCTGTAGTTCATTCCTTCAAATTCCCAGGATAACTAACACGTTCATTGCCGTGTGATTGAGCTGGGCCTTGAAAGAAAAGGCAAGAACAGTGAGTTGTGCTCCTTTGAGAGTCATCCTTCCAAATGGAGTCATGCTTAGAATCACATCTTGATGCTGAAAAGCATTCCAAAAAGTAAGAATCCAAGCGTTTCAAATCTCAAATTTTCGCTAGGTTTTGTTTTCTTTCAGGGAGATCTGCCCCAGTTGGAGAATCCCCACTCATAAAACACAGTTATTACTTTTTAAATGCCACTGATTCAGCAGCCATGTGCATAGGACACACATTATCAAACATCCACATATGAAATTGTACATTTTTACTGCCAGGACTGTTCCTCTAACCTGTTCTTGCTGACTTTCATTACATCTCTGATTCCCCCACACACTTCTTTTCACTCAATCTCTGATAAGGTCTATGTTTTCAGAGCAATGAAGATTTTTTTTCTTACATTTGACAAGTCTCCAAAGAGGTCATTATTGTAAGAGGAGACAAGAACCTGGACTGCTGGACTCTTTCCAAACCTGTTCTTTATTTGAACAAGTCATTTGTTCGCTCTTAAGCTTCCTCTCAAATGAGCATAACTTTTGTTAACATTGCAGAGAATGTCAGAAGAATTTTATAAGCTCTACATAAGCTCTTTATACAAAGAAACTCACAGCATAAAGAAATTGTGTCTGAATGCTAGAAACTGCCTTCTGTCCAGATTTTAGCATTATATCATTCTTTGATTGATCTATAATAATGCAATTTTTTTTCTGGAATAGAAATAGCTGAATGAAAATGGTTTTAGAAAGATAAGAGCTACCTTTGCCGCCACCAATTACCCCTTAAAGGGGGGAAAACCAGTAACAAAGGCAAACCCAGAAGTAGGTGGATTATTTATTTTTATTCTGATTAGCTTGTGAAAAATATTTTTGTTTGGGGTTGGATTTTTTTTTTTTTTTAACTTTAGGTGGGTTTGTTGGGTTTTTTTAGTTATTTTTCATAACAAGGTGAAGTAACACTCTATTTTCTTCTACTGCTGTTTTAAAAATATTGGATGGAAATTCACTTGCCCTCTGCTCCTTCAGGCACAAATTACATTTTGTCAAAGCAGACATTTGCAGAGTGTCTTGGAGAATTGTTTCTCAGGCCAAGTTACTCTTTGTGCTCTTCTACGTTTGCAGAATGAAAAGATGATGCTTTACTTTGACAGCATTGGCAAGTCTGTTACAGGGATGATGAATTCTCCTCAGCAGCCATCATGGTAAATTGATGTAAATCAACTCCTTGAAGGAGGCAGGGCAGTTAATTTCAATAGAAGTGCAAAGTTAAATGAAACCAAACAATCTTTATTTATGCAATGATTTAAACTGGCTTATTGGCAAAAGGCTGTATTTGTAGTTATCACAGTTGCTGTTGTCAAAAAAAAAATATGCTGTCTTTTGTGCATATCAAAGCTCATTAAAATCAAAAAGAAAAATTAAGCAGGGATCTGTAATGTCCCTTTAGAGAGTTTCCAAATTGCAGGAAGATTGAGAGCTAGGCTTTATCCAGAACTACTTGACAGGATATTTTCAGAGTTTTTAAGCTAACAAATTATATTAGTAGCTGTATTCAACTTTCAGCAGATCTGAAAGTAAACTGCCTTTAACAAAGCACTGCTTTGAAAGTTCAGATGCTTGACTTCTGTTCCTACTTTCTTTCACTTGGCTGCTGCTTTCCCAGGGAATTTCGGTTTTATTCCGACATCAAATCCCCGCTGTTCTCTAGAGTTTCTACCCAGCTTGTCACTCCCACCAGTCTAGGACTGTGGTGTACACAGCAGCACCCCGGTTTTGGTTTGGGGTGGCAGCTCTGACCTGGATCCCTGGGGGACCCATAAATATGGTCTATTTTCATTTATGTGGTGGGGTCAGGGTTTTCCTCCTCTATTCTCCTGTGCAAGCCCAATGAAATGACAGACCACGCTTCCCAGGTTCTGCACTGAGCTGCATTTGCAGGCCATGCTTAAAGTTCTGTCATGAGTTTATACCAAAGCAAGTTTTATTATGAGAATATTGTTCTTCCCTCTGCATATCAGAGATATGAAGGTTTAAGCTTCATGGGTTTAGACTTCTGAGATGGGATTAACTTTTTAATAATTTGGTCCTCGATTTTCATTTTCTTTTTAGCAACTGTGGTTCATTATGTTTGTCTTAAATTGCTTCCTGCATTAGTTTTAATCTGCTACTGATGTTGGATATTTAAATTAAGAATCTGCCAACTTTCAACTGTAATCAAAACTAGATATCTTTTTAAGGTTTGGGTAATTTATAGAGCAGGTAATTACATTTAACATTTTTAAGTTCTTTTAGGTTATATTTTGGAGGGGGTTATACTTTCAGTGTGCATACTAACAAGCAACTTAAATGATTCATAATTCATAATAAACCTGCCCCAGCCTACTCAGTATTTCTGGTACTGATTTGTTCAAGGTTGTGCGCTGAGAATACCCAGATCAAACCTGTGCTCGTAGCTCCTCTTTCTCCACCACTGATGATTAGCAGAGTGATGTTGCTTCTCATCCTGCTTGCTTGAGTTCTCTATATTTAATTTGCAAAGCACTGCCAAGGGAAGCTAAAGGCTGTTTAGAGGACTGGGGTAGGTCTATTTGTTTCCATCTACTAATTTGTTCTGTCCTGTTAGTTTTCTTTATTTTTCCTGTGTGTTTGGCAGGGAGCAGACATGAATTCGCCTGTGTTGTGTTGAACAGCCGCCACTGCCTCAAGCTGTTTCAGCGACTCACCTTGCCAAAGCACTGCTTCTTTCCAGCTTTGTCTCCTTGAAGAAGGGAGGAGGTTTGGGGCACAGATTGGCCCTTGAGAGTTACTTTGGGGCTAACTGGGTTGGTATCACAAGGTGAAATAGTTTCATCAGCCTGAAGAGGGGCAGAAAATATGGAGAAATTAAAAAAACAAACAAAAAAATCCTGCAAACTTAGATAGAAACCCAAACCCTTTCAGTTGAGCCTATTACTGCTGTCTCATCAGTGCATCTTTAAAGTTACATTGCAAAGTGTTGCCTGAAACAGAAACTCATTTAAATTAGAACCATATCCTAATATGCCATCTTTAGTTTTGATTTAGTAATTGTACTATGCTTAGAAATTTATCACAACTGATTTTACCTTGCTACCTGTTTCTATTTGAAAAGTTCTCGAAAGATTTTTTTTAAAGTCAGAAAATACCCAATCTATCCTTAGTAGCTGGAATCCTTCCACATATTGGTAACTTTATAAAAATGCCTATATAGATAAGAATTTTCTTTACCAGCTGTCAATATCTTGCACTTGTTTTAAAATCTTCTGTTTAAATATTATCATCTTGCCCCACGGACCTCAAAATTCTGGTTTGCAAGGACAGATAAATTGTTTCATACAGGTGAAGATTTAGGAGGTTTGCAAATGCAATAGAAAAATCTACAGTTATTTGAAACTATAAAAGGATATATTTTGTACTATGGAGTTTCTGAATCATATCTCCCACCCTGTGCTGCAAAGAGAGAGCTCTGTCCAAAGTGTGTCTGCTATGACCCCATGAGAGCCCCGTTCCTCCTGCTGTGTAATTTTTAATGTGCTGTCTGATGTGGGAGACAGTTTAATGAGAATTCTGATAATTAATTCAAACTTAACCACTGAAAATGAACAATTGGTAATTAAGTGAATGTGATGTGATGACTAATTAATTGATGTAAGAAACAGCCAAAATGCAGTTAATTTTTTTAAGCAAATATTTGAATAGTTTGGGAAAATGTTTTGCAATACAAGCAACAAGACTTTGCTCTGTTATTTTTAATTGCAATGTCAGCTTACTCGAGAATGACTTGCAGAGTTCCTAAGAAGGGAGGCTTCAAGGTCAGACATAATCAAAAGGTAGATTAAGTCTATCATTACATGTTTGGCCGCAGAGATAAAAACAGATAACTTTCCTCACCTCAGTTACTCTACAGTTGGTCTCAAATTTACAGTTTTTTCCCTGTGCACAGCATGGAGTCACTAACCATTAAGAGAATTCAGTCTTTCCTTGAAACAAACCATCATGGATTTATTGAAAAGCTTATTCATGTTCCGCCTCTTATCCCATTTTCCATAGTTTTATCTTGTACAGGAAACNTTCCTTGAAACAAACCATCATGGATTTATTGAAAAGCTTATTCATGTTCTGTCTCTTATCCCAGTTTTATCTTATACAGGGAAAAATGCACTCATGAAGTCATGATTAACTCTCCACTCGTTAGCAAGCAATATTTTGATGGCAGTCACTGTGCGTGTAACAGAGGGTGTTGTTGGAAAGCTCAGCTGACTGTGAGCAGCATTTAGTGAGAAATGCAGCCCTGGAGCCGGACGTGCTCCCTTTGCCTCTGCTGGCAGCTCTGCCCAGGGGCGATCTGGGGACCGGGGGACCCCCTGAGCACAGGCTGGGTGAGAGGAGATGCTGCTGGGGCAGAGCTGATCCTCCAGCTCAGGGAGCCCTCAGCTCTGGAGTAGTTGTTGGATACTGATGGGTAAGCAAGGCCTGTGACGGCAGTGGAATTAACTCATTCATAGAAAAAAATTTTCTCGTTCATTTTCCTCTACTGGAAAAACTGTGGTTCTAGGGAGGAAAATAAAACTGCAATAGGTTACATTTTGCCTTCAGTGAAATTAAATTCCCTCTGTTTCAATGTAAAAACAGTAAGGGATATGCTAAATTCTCTTGTAAAAACCATTCCCAGTGTTTTGATAAAAGAAAAGGATTGGAAACTTTTTCTAGGGACTTCAATGCACAGAGTAAATGAAGTCTCAGCTTCTTGTAGGAAACAGCCCTTTGGAGAATTCATCATCTTTTGGGGTATTTGTTTGGCTATTTGTTTGGCTTTTTCTGTCATTCCCCAGTATAACCAGTGCACAGACTAACAAGCCAAGGATGGCATGAATTTCATGTGTGTGTCAGGGCACACCTGAATAGCCCAGAACATTAGGAGTGTTCCTTTCTTACAACTGGAGACTCTGGTGCACCTCTAAAGGGCAAACCACAGCTCATAATGTGATTGGGTTCCTCATCTTTAGAGCAATCTTTCCAAGTGAATACAAGATAGGATCAAGGATTTAGACAAGAACCCTGTGTGATAGCAGGGACTTTGAAACAGCACGGCCGTTCTGAGAGTAGAATGCATTTTTCATCTAGATGCTCAAGAAGAAAACTGTCTGGTGGCAGAGCATTTTCGGTTGATAATGAAAGTGGAGAGGTTTTCACTTGCATCTCTTGTAGGAAAAGAAACAATTCAGAATTGAAAGGGATAAATGCTGAAGAGAAGTGCCTTAATTAACAGACTTGGTTATGTTGTTTCATGAGGTGTGAACTATCCATTTGATTGTTGTTTATTTTTATTGCTGTTATTGCTCAGGAACCCACCACGTTGTGCTTTCTGTCTTGTTACTTGATTAGACTAAAAAAAAAAAGGTTAATGGTTAATTGTTTTAATCAAAAGAGTGATTCTGTTAAAAACTGGCCCAGCTTATAAAATGATAGCAATTGCAAAGCGGAATGGAGGCAGGATCCCCTCAGCCTGACCATCCTTCTCTGAAAAAGTCACAGCCCTGCCTGGTCTGGTGTTTCACCCTGCCCCAAACACCTGGATCCCTAAAATGTGTTCTGCTTGAAACTGCAAATCTACCAGAAATGTCTCTTACATCTGGGGCTAAACCACATGGGGCTTGAGGGGGCATGTGGGGCCCATGGCACTCATCCTTTAACTCCAGGATCTGGGAGCAGTCGTTCTCTGAGTAGAGGGAAGCCCAACCTCTGCCATTGCCAGCACTTTTGTCACTGTCTCTTTCAAAAACGGAAAGGGACTCCAATATATTCCACTTGCTGTGGGCATTTTTGACTTGGCTAACAAGCCTTGAACACTTTTTAAGGAAGAATTCCATTTCTTATGCATCTTTCCATATATGAAGTAAATAACCCTCTCAGAATGTCAATTAACTAAAAATTGTTTTTTACAAAAGGATCAAGGAGTGCATGTTAATGGTTAAAAAGTTCTGTAATAGTAAAATCCTTTCTTCTGCTGCTTCTTCTTGCTCTACTGAAGGAAAAAAAATAGTAAATTAAGTTTAAATGTTCATCAGATATGGCATGCACATTGAGCTTAGTTTGTACTGTGAAATGTAGTTGGTTTCCAGCCATCTAGAGGGGTGGAAAAAAGCTTTAGCTGTCTTAGTCAATTCCTGTCTTTTTTCATTTGTGGAATTTTGTCATCTCCCTCTGGTGGCAAATGTCTGAAATATCCATCACACAACTGCTGCGGGGGGGTGGAACCCTGAAGTCGGTTCCAAGGTGCACAGCTGCAATCAGCAGACTTCCAGTTACAAATATTCAAAGCACAACATCCCTGCTCTCTGGGGCACAGCTCTGATGGGAGGGAGGATGAAATGTAGGTTGGCCTGGGAGCTGGGATTTGCAGTACCCAGCTTGAAGCAATGTCAGAAAAAGGCAGCAAGAACAGAGGCTTTTGCTACACAGATGAGGGGTGGAATCCCAGATTTTCGTGGGGCACAAAACACTGGCCTGCAAGTCCAACAGTCCCT
The DNA here is from genome assembly GCA_013400915.1 of Pardalotus punctatus. Lineage (NCBI taxonomy): Eukaryota > Metazoa > Chordata > Aves > Passeriformes > Pardalotidae > Pardalotus > Pardalotus punctatus. The sequence continues at coordinate 136,691 of VZTX01000966.1, read as the reverse complement.
GTCAAAATCAAATATTAAATTTGAATTCTCAGAAAGGACAGGTTTTGAGCACAGGAAAATTAAGGATTCTAAAGGGTCATAATGGGACCTAGACTTGCCTAGTTTTGTACTTTTCAAGACACAGTGATGAGAAAAACAAAACGGCGCTTTCTACCCAGTGGGGTTTGTTCTTGAGTAATACTGTTGACTGCTAACAAAGTTGGTTTGGTTTTTTTGTAAAATGGATTCTTCCTTGAGAATCAGAAGTAATAGCACAGCTTTGCTTTTCTTGTCGGATCACTTGCTGCACCTTTTTAAGTGTGTGCTAATACCAAAGTATTTCAAACCCTTCTCCATTAAAACTGTTCAGCAAACTTGGAAGTCTACCTTAAAAACTTCCAGCTGATTTAAGGGCAACTGATATATCTACACTCTGCTTGTCCTGAATAATTTAACAACTGAAGTATTCTGGCTCCCAAAAATCATAACTTGAAACAGTTGTTGAGTAATCTGCTCAGCCTGGCTGTATCTCTTTTTTCCCCTGGTCCTATGTATATATAGCTGAATGTATCCACATTAATACTGCCTTTAGTCATCAGTCCTTTTTGTCTTTACAGTTAATCTCTGTGTGGTGTAGAATATAAGTAGGTGTTCTATATAAATAAACTCCCAAAAGGGAACCAGATGCTGAACTTTATAGCTGACTAAACAGAACCACTGAAAGGTGATATAATATGCTTGGCATCTGTGAGTCAGCATTAAGATGTGCTCCAAATACTATTGCAAACAGTGACAGTTTCTGGATATAAAGAACTCAATGTGCTCTCATTAGCGCTGCTGGAAATTGCTCCCAAGGGTTGTGGTTCTCGCTCAATTCAGATCACTTATGTAATTTCAGAGTATGAACTCTTTCAGGCAACTGCAATGTTCACTGATTTTCACACTGCTTGGTGAACTTTCCATTTAAAGGTTTCCCAGAACTGGGTTTAGAGCTAATGCTTCAAGTTCAGTAGTCTCGAAGAACTCCTGAAATGTTAGATTAGAAAATGCTGCTCACAAGATGCCCCCTGCCCTGCTTAATGATCTGAGTGAAAAAGCAGAGACAGAAGCAGAGACAGTCTGTTGGGTCAGGGCCCTGATTCACCCCAACACTCATCTTCATTAATCTTCTGTTTACATCGTTGGAAAAGTACGTGCTGCCTGTGAAGTGAGATAGCTTCATAGCCAAGCTGGATATCTGATTCCTGGCCAGACTGTCCGTGGAATTTAAATGTGTGAAGCTGCAGTGATCAGTGACTGAATATACAGCAGGGACTGCCTGCAAGTGCTGATCACCCTCAGCACTGAGGTTTTCCTCCCCTGGGGTAAAACTCACCAGGGGAGTTTTACAGAGAGCTCATCCATCATCCATCCTGGGCTGAATTCCATCTTTTAAGGAAACTTTCACCCAGGTCCCATTCTGTGTTTTCACTGTTACCAGTCCCCCTGAGCCATGCAGTCAGTGCTGTTCTCACAAGCTCTTTTGTGCTGCTTAAAGAATAGAAAAGACGCTGAACAGAGAAGGTTCAGCAGGCAGGCTGGCCACAGACAAGGCATGAAACTCTCATCCTTTTAAAAAAAGGTCCAAGCTAGCACAGAAGTCCTGCCTTCTATGTCTGATTGGCTTTTTCCTACAGCTGGGTAAAGCAAAGATTCTGTTCCCAGAGCTCCATGCACCCATGCCTTGAGGTACCTGGCTGTACCTGGGCTGGAGCTGGAGGTCTCTGTGCCCAAGGTACGGGAACATGGAGCTCCCCACAGTGCTGCCCTTACCCTGCCACTCTCCCTAAAAGAGCAAACTTTCCAAAAGCCTGAGCCAAGTAAGGGCAGGTTACAAATCTATCAGTTATCTATCTGAACGCACCTTGAGAGAAATGTGAATAAAACATTTGCAGGTTTAGGGCCTGATGTAAATTCTAGTTAATCATAAAATAAATATTTTCAAGCATGGTAAGGGTATTTGAATGCAGCTAATGTTGGTATGGCACTTGCCATTTTTTTTTATGTGTCTGATCCTGAAATAAGGAAACCCATAGCTTAGGTTTGGAGGCAGAAGGTGTTGCTGGGGGTTGGTTGTTTTGTTTTTTGTTTTTACTTTTTTGTTTTGATTGGTTTCTTGGGTTTTATTGTGGGTCTTCTGGCATTTTAAATACAGCCAATAATAGCTGAAGTGGTAAAATCCTGGTCTTGGTCTGCAACTGGTTAATCTATTTCTGAACTATTATTCAGATGTTTTGCAGTTAAGGATTCTGTTGGACAGTGTCTCATTCTATGACGGGCTTTAAAAAGTGCAACCAGTTAAATATTAATGTCATTTTTAGTTCTGTAATATTGTGAAAAGCAAAATTCAGGAAGTGCAGAGGTAGAAATTAGATTTTTTTTCTATGATTCTGTCATTTTAACATAGTTTATATGGAGAACGGGCAGAGGCATAAGAAAAGAAAATTAAATTTCTTTCTTGTAAGGGGACAATCTGGAATGCTAGTGAGGATTTATGCAGCGTGGTTCAACAGTGCCCTCGTGGGCACTGGGCGAGCTCTGGGCAGAGCTGCACTGCTGACTCGCACAGGAGGGCAAACAGGTGCTTCGGAAAAGCTGCTGGGTAATTAATTACAGGGTGATAATGAGGTCCTGGTTTGGTTCTCAGTGCTCTTTTTCTGACAGCAAACTCTTGAGCCTCACATTGTGCTGGTGGGCTAAAACTGCACAGCCAAAGAACACGGGCGTGACCAAGTTTGCAGAAGTTGGTTTTGGTTTGCCCCAGTTTTTGCTAAGCAGGTCTTGCTTTTGGTTGGAGTTCAAACACCATACCAGCTGCAACACCTCCACAGGAAACATCCCAAGGTTCTTGTTCTGCTTTTCTAACCAAAACCATTGGTCTGTGTAATTTATATCATGGCTTTGCATTTCCTCTCTCTGATTACAGCCAAGTGCATAGGGCTTTACTAATCTCTTCACAGGGATTTATAAAATGCCCTCTGTTTTTCCTTGTTGCAGGTTCCCAAGCCACATATTTGGCTTCACTTTGGGGTTTGGATTGACCCAAAAGATCAAAGCAAAAGACATGTAATTCACCACGATCATTTTGACTTGTAGCCAGCGTTTTATAAGTTGGGAATTTCCACGGATGCAGAAGGGATATAGCTTCCCAAATCTCATTGACTTTCAGAGGGTTTTGGACACACTTTAAGCCTCTTTTACAATCCTATGCTGTAATGACCCAGCTCTGCTTTCCTCTCTAAATAAATATGCATTTCTTTGTTTGTTTGTTTGTTTTTTAATTTATGAAGTCTCCATATTTAAAACTGTACCTCCATGCAAGACACTGATCTTGCTGACTCTGAGTGGCGTTGACAGCCCAGTATAATTACACATGATAGCAAATGGCTGCTGGGGTCAACAAAAGTTACCAAGCAGGTGATTTTCAGATGTCTCCCATTCCTTCCAAAAATAAGGGAAGGGCCTTAGAAACCTGACCAGAAAATCTTAGGTTTCTGAAAATGTTATCAATTTTTCTTCATGATGTAGTCAGCACACAACTAATTAGTGTTCTGTACCAAAAACTAGTTTCTGTCTTACTAAGAAACTTTATCTTCAAGAACATACTCAAACCTTTTACAAAATATTATGGAATTGTCAGCATTTTCAATGGAAGAATAAAAAGCAAAATGCATTAAAACTTAGCAAATTATAAATATTTAACTCTCAGTGTGGTTAGATCCAGACCTCCTTCCACCATTTTGGGAATAGAAGAGCAGGGAGTGCTTATAATAATTATTAATGGTCATTAGTTAATTGATAGTACTAACTTCCCTGACTTCAGTGCTTCCTTGGCTTTGTAGATCCTGATTGCTGAGCAGCACTCTACAGTAACAAGAGTCAAATGTTGTACTTTAATAATTCCTATTAATCTGTGTAATTCTGTGAACAAAATCAATAATTCCTTCCCTTATGTTCAAATATTTAATGAGTTTTAGATCAGGGTATATTAACTTTGTATGATTGTGAACTGCTTCATGTTTTTGCTAAAAAAAAAAGGTGCAACTTCTGCCAAGTGCTTGGACAAATGTCTGTGGATGAACAGCAAAACCTGAACCAAATGGGGTTTCCTGTGTCCTCACTTTTGTTTCCATGCTGTTGAACTCAGACGCAGCAAACCCAAGAATGAAATCAAAATGGGTGTTTTTTCTGCACCCTCTTTAGTCCTGGAGTTGTGGCCAAGAGGGAGGGAGCCTGAACCTCCTTTGCTCCTGATCTAGAGATTTCAGAGGGGATGGATAACAAATCATGCACGATAAGTGATCTGTGAGGAGGAAAATCAGGAATTACTTACCAGTTTTGCTTTAGTTCTCAGTGCCACTGGGGTTGGTATGTGCAGAAAATTTGCTGTGAGGTTTTCACAGATTTGCAGGCATCATATTTTTTTTTTTAAAATGAGTCAGAGTACAAAACCTGGTTCAGTTATTGGTTACCTTTATTATACAACAATGGCTATTGTCCTCATGATCCCACGTTTTCTAAAGTGGTAGAACAGGAAAGGAATATCTCAAATAGCAACAGCTGAAGTCCCATCCACAAGTCCTGCAGAGAGCTGTATGTTTTTGTCAAGCGCCTGTGCAGGTAGTAAACACCAAAGCAAGGATCTTTGTGACAAGGGGGGGAAATAATTGAAGAAAATGTCTGTTTTCAGATGAAGGGTTTTCAGTTTGAACAGTGGCAGTCAGGGTTATGGTTTCATTGTTACCCAACTATGAACAGAAAGAAGCAAAGTGCACGTCAGTAATAGTAAAATAGCATGAACTTCTCAGAAGCCTTTTGTTTTTAATTTTAAGTAAAGGAAGGTCAAAAATGTTTTTACAATCCTAACCTTAGATATGGTTAAGACTGGAAATTGCAGTTGTCCGTTCTGTAACCTTTGGTGCTCTCCCCAATATTCTTTTTTTGATTATTCGAGTGTACTTATGAACTCATTATTTTCCTGTACTAACACATTTTCCTTATCTTCTAATTAACCACTGCTCCCAGCACACTTATGATGGCACGCTCACATCTGCCCTGGGTGTGGGGCTTGGGCTGCANCTCCCAGCACACTTATGATGGCACACTCACATCTGCCCTGGCTTCTCATCCTTATTTCAGTGTGGGGCTTGGGCTGTGGTGGGCACAGGTGATGCTGTGACCCTGCTCGCGCTGTCTGCTGCTGCCTTTTGCTCTCTTTCACAAATCTACCAGTTTCCAGTTCAGCTGGGGCAGAAATCCAAGCAGACAGCTGCTAGAAAATCTTCCTAATTAAGTTTGAGAGGGGCTTCAACAGATAGAGAGCTCCAAAATTCCTTAAATCACTTCAGTTTTCCAAACTTGCATTGGAACCCTTCCTTAAGATTTCAGTTCTGCATGAATACAAGAGCAGTTCCCAGCGTTTCACATTCAGACATCTCATGTGTCTTCCCTTGCAATCACTCACTTCCCTTTCTCCTGCAACCTCTGGTGTGTTAAAATAATCTCTGAGATTTCACCCAACAGTAAAAAAACAGTGTAAAAAGAAAAAAAAAAAGAAAGTATTTTTAGTCATTGTCATAATCTTTGGCCTTAAATTTGTCTAACCAGCACTCATAATCTTATTGTCTGGTTTTAGAGCCCCATCTGGTATTTTATACTTTTCTGCAATTCTCCATTCTTTTAAAAAGCTGTTTTATTAACAGATTTCATGATTTGGGGGTTTTTTTAATGGCATCTCTTGTGCAGGTCTTTTTTCAGTGTGAATCCGTGTGAAATACTGAAGTTGATGCTACAGAAGAACTACTGATAAATTAAATGACAGTACATACGATTACAAATCAGGCAGTGACTGATGGCTTGGATGTCTTTCTGCATGACTTATAGGTTGTATTTGAAAGCAAGGCTATTCCTCTTTTTGCAGCTTTCTGCCTTTGTTTGAGGCTTTTTAATCTGAAAGACTGCAGGCAGAGGCTTGAAACTTTTCCACAAATAGAGTGTTTGGACAGAAGAGCATCATACTTTAGCCTAGAGTGAGTTCCTTGCTGGTGCAGAGGGGCAGAACAGGAGTCTGGTAGTTTGTGGGCTGTTCTGGTTCGGTGGTCACTGCCCAGGCCACCTGGTAAGAGCACATTGCCAGGTAACCAGAATTACCAGTGCAAGGCTCAATGCAGCGCAGAAGAGATGGAGATATGTTTGCAATGCAGGCTTTGGTAAAAAGTCCTGCAGCTATTTCACTACTGGAGAGCTGAAAGGATAAGATAAAGAAAATGCTAATGAAAATTATAGTCTTGGGCACCTTTCATTTCACAGTGTTTGAGACATTGTAGTGTTCAGACACACTGGCCTTGCAGAAAGCTGAAAATGGACTTTTAGTGTCATTTGTATTAAAGGTTACTTAAATACAGGAATGGAGCTACAATATGCTTTTAATATTCCATTGCTCAGTGCTCAGTAAGTGTTGGGATCATTAACAACACTTGATACATGGTGTGTTTAGCAATTGCACAAACGCCATGCTGATACTCTCATCTCCCATGCTCATCACAGAGTTAGCAACACCAAAGGATATGTGCAACTTCTCACTCATTTCTAGAGAATTTGCTAGAGAGGGGTTATTAATTTCTCAGATTTCTGACTGTGAAGCAAATGTAGCTTGAGGCTTAATGCGCTGACAGTGTTTCCCCATTTTCAAAGGTAGTCCAGCTGTCATGGTTACAGTGCAAGAAACCAATCTGCCAAGCTTAATGAGAGTTTCAAGAGTGAGAAAAGAAGCTGAAGTTCTTGGAAGGGACCATTAATAAGAAATTGGTTTAAAAAGGAAAGGAAAGCATCTTGCTATTCTCCGTTCCAGTGTTATCATGGAGGAAGTGAGGGTCTGCAAGCAGTCTTTGTTTTAGAAATTTCAGTTGTCCTTATTTTCTTAATATCACATCCATTGGGATTGTTCACATCTTTAGATACGGAAAGAGACACAGCTTCCTCAGGAGTTTTATTCTCTTTCCAGAAGGCACAGACATGGCAGAGGAGTGCTTTTAGCACTGACCTTTCATCACACCAGAGATAACAGTGCGGTGTTGGTTAATTCACTGCCGAGATGCTTTAGGCAAATGTGATGGGTGGAGAGGCAAGAAATGCATTCGGTAATGTCATCCTCTGTGAAAAAAATGATTATAGGGAAATGCTTTCTTATCGTTGCTCACAATGGTGGCTTTCTGGTTTTCAAAATACCAACAATATGTCAAATGCTTTCAGGAGAACTGTAAGAATGGCTCTTTCCTCAGATAATTTACAGTCATAGCAGGCTGTCATCTGCTGGTGTGCATGTGCATTTCCCATTTTTTATTGCCCTTTTTCAGAGAGAGGAAAAAAAGAAAAGCATCAGAATGTTCTCTGTTGTCAAATGAAGAGGAAAAAACAGGAGAGGAGGGCTGCAACATGAGTAGGGAGTTGTTATTTATTTGATTTGTTGAGGGTAAAGTTCAGATAATTACCTCGAATGTTGCAAAGCTTTGCCTGTCAGCCTTGATATATAATGAGAATTTGTTGGTAGACATCCAGAGGGAAAATTGCTTTGAATTCTTGCATTGAATTTTACAGTGTGCTGTTTCTGTGTGAGGGAATGTTCACATGTGCTGAGCTGTAACCAAAACCTGCCGTGTTGGGGCAGCAAGAAGGTGCCCTAGAATCTGTGCCCAGGTGGAGCCTGGCCCTGTCACTGCTGATCAGGCACCAGCCCATCTCTTCATGATCACTCTGAGAACAAATGCATTCCTTCCAAATTACCACGCCTGATTCTTCTGTCAGGCTTAAATATTGCAGTACAGCCTTCCTGTTACATATTTAAGGAAAAAAACTGCTCAAAGCTCTTAAATAATCTAATATTGCCCATTTGTGTACTTCTGCCAGATTTTCTTTTCTTTGTTGCTTCAAAGTTTCACAGTGGTTTACTACCTATATCTCTTTCTGAAGATTGGCAGTATATTAACACTGCATTTTAAAAATAAGTTGGAAAACTTCAGCTTGGCTCTTAATTGAAGCTTTACTGATTGTCTATCAGTATTCATTTTGCTAAAAATATAAATTAGTTCTCACTGGGTAAATTTCAGCCATTTCTAATCTTTCCTTCTAATTTCTGTATTGATTGGAATTAATTGTTATTCCAGGATCGCAAGCTCTTCCCTATGACTGTCTAATGACTTTTACCAATGCTCTATCACACTTGCTTTGAATTTTAACGATTCAGGAGATGGAGAGTTTCAACAGTCATTGCTGCCCAGGAAGGAGATTAGTTTTCATTGGTTAAAAGTTATTGAATGTGTTCTTTCTAAGCATCAAAAATACAGGTTTGCTGATAGTGTTTTGGTTTTTAAGGCTTTATTTTCAATATCTTGACAAAGTCACATTTTGACCTGAGCAGTATCTTGAATGGTCTGAGAGATCCTGGCTGGAATCAAGAACTGACATGATTTACCTTGCAGTGTGTCTGATTTTCTGGGCGATTACCCCCACATACCCACAATTTTTCATTTTCAGGTGAGGTGGACATGGCAAATTCTCTCTTTTCCCACCTTGCACAATGCCCTTCCCACTTGTGCTCTGTTGCCTGTGTAACTTGAAGCCTCCCAGGGAGCAGCCCGGGTGTTCTGTGGGGACACGACTTACCACAACAAGGTCACGGTTTTCTGAAATCTGTAGAGTAATAGAAACATAACCTTCTGCTGTCATATAATCTTATTGCTCAGGCTGCTCTCCTTGAGACCAGATTTTGTTCCACTGGTAGATGAAATAGTGAATTGCAGTTCAGCAGTAAATGGCGTGTGGCTGAGGCAGTGAATTCAGCCATCAGCTGCTGGGCTGGGCGCTGCCTCTGCTTCTCGGGAAAATGGGAGAAGCATTGCTCTCACACACTGAAGGTTGTAAATCTAATAGCAAAATGTTGCCAGTTCCTTTGACCAGTGGTATTAGTTGAAAAACAAACAGAATTACTTTACCACACTAGCACTTTTAGAGCCCATAACTGAGGTCTTAATCTTATTTTTTTCCTGAGCAATAGGCTGCAGATTTTTATGGGACTAAAGAGTCAAGTTCTGTTTGCCCACATAAAAGCACAGGCTGACAGAACCCCCATATTTCTTTTTCTTAAGGAAGCAGATGAACCAAAGAGGAAAGAGCAGAAAAGGGTGCAGGAAGAATGGAGCAAGAAAAGTTAGACACAAGTGGCAGATGGGAGGAGATTTTGGGAAGACTGGGGTGGGTAACTGCATTTCTTCCAAGGCAGTTTTAAGTACTGTGCTATATTTCATCAAAATTCAGAATTTTGGCGTATCCCCTTTGAATGTTTATTGCAAATGCAGTTTATCCCACAGCTCTGGGAGTAATAACAATAGAGCTAAGTAGGAGGAATTTTTGTATCTCTTATTTCTGGGGTTTTCACTCATTCACAGAACAAAGAAAAGTGCTGAAGTGGTTATGTTTGTGGGGGGAAAATCCTGAATATCTTGGCATAATTTTCAAAACTGGTGCATTCAGTGAGGAGCTATTCTTCATAGCAAGTTACAGGCATCTCCTGGGCGACTCTGATAATCTAGGTAAATTGTAAAATTATTGTCATGGAGGAGTTTTATTCCTAAGAGTATCACAGAGCAGCTGTTTTATGCACAATTAGAGAAGGTACAGGTAATCTGCCTGCTATATCTGCTTCCATTCAGTGAATTTCAGGGATGTTTTCATGCAGCCTTTTAATTAAGTTAATGTAAAACTCTGTTTTTAGGACCAGTGATAAGATGATTTATGTGCCAGTATTTCCCAGTGTTTGCTCTTGAGACAGAAGACTGATGGTTTAAGCTGACTGAAAATGTTTCTTCCTTTTCTGTGTGACAGTTCATTAACAGATTATACACAGAAACATCCTTACTTACATACAAATCAGATTCATCAACAAATACGTGAAACAGACATTTAATCCTATTCACTTGATATACACAAATAATCCATAAAAGTGATTTATTATTGCCACTTGCTTTATCTTGCATGATCAAATGGTAATCAATAAGAGCTATTATTCTTTCAAGTCAGAGATTTATAGACCTTGGTCATGGAGTAATAGCCAATATGCACATAAAAATCAGTTTGAAAAGCCTTTACTTCTACATTCGTGTGTCCTTGAGACACAGCTACCAAGTTGGGTTCCATATCACGAAACAAAGTGGATTATAATAATCTTAAATCAAAGAAATCAGAGGGGAAAATGGGTTTGTTAACCTAGCAATTGATTTCCCTTCCCATCTCTATCATACTGGAAATATGGCTACTCAGCATTTTTAAAACTATGCAAGCAAAACAGGATTTTCAGCACTTCTTCACTTAAGATCTCTTATCCCATAGAGGTTTAGCTCTTGCTTTGCAGTGTGTCAAGATCAGCCCTGGGGCTCGCAGACAGCTCAGAGCAAGCTGATTCCAGAACTCTACCGATTATATTCTGTTTTGTTGCAGTGGTTTATACGAGTTACAATTCCAACGTAGTTTGCCATCCATGTAGGAAATTATAAATTGTTGGAGTTCCTGTGACTTTAAAATTTGTCTCCCCTCAATTTAAACAATAGTGAAAAAGTTCAACTTTTTAACTTGAGATTGCCTTACTTCAGAATAATAGATAAAATGAAAAGTTCCTTTTTCCTTGGGGCTGTTGTTGCCTGCAGACTCAAGTTAATGCTGCCATATCCATTTACTCCATATTTAATTGCTAGCTGTTTTTATTATCTTTGAGGAATCTCCTTTCTGGATTCCCAGATGATCCCTAATTCTTCATATGGAGAGTTGACAAGAACCTCTGCAATAATAACAGGCAAAAAAGGGTTTTCACCTCTTCAGCCTCAGCCACAAAAGTATTGGCTGTGGTTTGGCTTTAGGATTAAAGGCTTGGTGCATACAGGTTGTGGGGGTGACAAACCTCAAAGTTCTCAAAATTAAGAGATGCACAAATCACCTTGGAGCAGAACAATTCCTACGTTCTTAAAAATATTCTTAGCCCAGCTTTGTGCATTTTAATAAACCAAGGCAAATTAGGGTTCATACAACGTGCCTGAAGTCTCTGCTTTTCTCAACGCTGTTTTTGACAGGAATGATGATATTTTGACTGTTGAAGTTTCATTTTGACTCCCCAGGTGGGAGGTGAGTACACTGAGAGAACATTCTAGGGTTTCCTTCCTTTTTGACATGCTGTGGTAGACAGTTGGCAAACTGCTGTTATATTAATCCTTCCACTGCAGATTGTAAATCAAGTTTGGAATGGGGTCTGTAAGGCAGCAAATTCATTGCATCCTATCTCTGTGTGATGGTAGTAGAGGCATTGCACTGTGAGAGTATGTGAGATCAAGGCCATTAAAAAGTCCTGACTTTTGCAGACTTTTATTTATACATTATTTATTAGAATTATGCATTTGGCTCTATTTAAAGCTGTCATTTGGCTCAACATTATAACCTTAAAGTGGAGATTTCTCACTGAAATGATCAATACTAATTTTTTTAAAATAAGAAATCTGAAGTTTTTTGCAAATGAGAGGCTTATCAGGTAGCTGTGCCTAACTTGCCACTGTGTTCAACTCATGAAATCATGCAACTATTAACAGGTGCTTCTAGGTTATTAAGAAATAAACGGTTAAATTAAGTTACTAATCAGGCAAATCATATATTCAGTTTTCTTTTCAGAATGTTGTTATAATTACCCACAATACATCAACTGAATGTTTCATCCCATTTCAACTGACAGCACTTTCTTCCTCTTTACACATACAAACTAATTTAAATTCTACTTTTATTCTAATATGCAAATATTTCTGTTTATTGTGCTATCTGTCACCTCATCAAAGTGTGGTCACTGAATCTTTTATTTTTCCTGACAGTGTCCAAGAAGTGTTTGGCCAATGCTCTTGGGCACATGGTGTATTGGTGCTGTCCTGTGCAGGGCCAGGAATTAGATTTAACCATCCTTATGTCCCTTCCAACTCAGGGTATTCTATGATTTTCATTGATTTTATATCATTTGAGGTAGTGTGCATATGTTCTGCTCCTAAGGACACAACAAAGTGAGTTTTAGCACACAGGGGAGAAAGAAAAGTCTGAGATCTTTCCATTTCCCATTTGTGTAAGAACCCTTGGAAATTGCTGTGGATTGTTCAAACTTCTCTGTAGAAATGAATCTTTCCAGTTCTACCTTCACTGGTGGGTGAGATACACAACACCCATTGGATAAAGGATGACATCTAAGATACCATCCCTGAATTTTGGTATCTGAAGAGATAAATCTGCCCCTTCCAGGATTAGGACAGAGGGAATAAATGGCTCGATTGTAGCTCCTTTTCAGACTGGCTCAACCTTGAGGTAACAGGGCTCTCAAATTGGTGAGAACCACTTTAGGTACCCAAGAGCTGCAGCATTTTCCTACAGTCACACAGGTTAGAGCCTCACTGCTTCTCATCTGAAGAAACACCCAACTTTCAAAGTCCCAGAGGATTTGCTGAATTTCCCCCATAACAGACAGCCCAGGCAACATTCTGTCTGGGACCAGGTCATCAGCTATTTAGTTAAACAACAGAAGATACTTGTCAGGATATTTCTTCTGTGGTAATTTCTAGATGACAAAATTATTAAATAAAGTGCTGGTATGTGTTGGATGGGGTGATAAGTTGAGAATCTGCAGCGATTGCTTCCCACCAGATGGGCTGTAAGTAGGTTGGAGTGCTGGCAGCTGATATTTAGGATGTCATCTGAAGAAAGCAGGAAAATAGAAGCAAGGGGCAAACTGCAAAGTAGAGTGGAAATAGACATAAACAGAGCAGTGAAAGTAGTGTGATAATGTTTTCCTGCAATATAACAACTGCAGTTCCTAAATCCCTTTACTCTAGGGGAGGATGCTTGTTCCACAACTGATGAGTGAGATACAAAGGGGAATATTTTTACTGGAGAGCCAGAGCTGTCCCACCACAAAGGGCATCCCAGTTTGAAATGTGATATGGCACAATGTTGTTACAAAAACCTGCCAAAGTCCACGTCTGGAGCAACAGCTGTGTTAAACAAACGGCCTTCTGCAAGGGTAATACAAATTTCACATTATTAGTGTTTCATATCCCAGTGGCATGATGTATGTGGGTCTTAAGGGGCTTGACGTCTAGTGTGCAGCTCCAGTTCTTTCTCTGTTTTTGTTCATTTGTTTGACAATTTATGTTATAGCAGATTTTGTCACCTACTGTACTAAATCCTTTGGAGCCTGGTGAAAAAGAGAACGCTTGTCCCTGTTTCATGAATACAGCTGATTTCTTCAGATTCTCCAGGGAGTAAATGGAGACAAGTTTTCACTTTCAGCATCTGTGTGTTATTGCTGGCATCTGGCAACCAGTGTGCCCATTGCTGGCAATAAACAAGATGCAAATATACTGCTTCATTTGTAGACTACTCTCTCTAGTTTGCTTCAAGCTTCCTCTCCTACCAGATGTCGCTGAATTTAGGAGTAATGATTTGGCCTAAATGGACTGGTGATTGCTACCTGCCAGGGACGCAGCTGGAAGAAGGATAAATATTTCCCTTCCATTTTAATATGTGTTCATCTTTCACTGATGCCTTTTCTGGGGTTCAAGATGTGACAGATTCATTCCAGATCTGTATGGTCACAACAGGGGAATTTTTCAGCTTTCAGCTGTTGTTTACTGTAGCTTTACCATGTCAAGATTATTGGGTACCATTTGCTCCAATGGCTGAATTCCCTTCTGCTACAAACGCTCATTAGCAGCGCTTTCATGAGCATTTCTCTACTCTAGGTCTAAAGCAGTTATTTAAAATTAAGTTAATTTCACTTTTCAGGATAGTTTCTGTGTTTCTATTCCATTGCCCCAGGAAGATGGGCTTCTCTGTACTTAAGAGGCAGCAATCTGGCATGGCATACTTAGACATGGTTAGCTGTTTCTCTTAGGGATTTCTGACTGGCCAGGAAAGCAGGTAAATCCAGCCTGGCCCCACAGAGCTGTCTTCTTACAAAATCAGTTGCCATTCTTTATTTCTAAACAAGTCTTGCACCCACTGCAGGGTGAGTTTTGCAAGCCCTCAATGTTTCAAGAATCTGAGGAACATTTAATGCGTGCAGGGCTTTATTTTTAAAATTAGGTACAAAACATAAAAGAATCTGAGTAACAGCTCCAAACGCCCTCACATGCACAGGATGGAAAAACCTTTACATATAATTGAAAATATTCTGCGCAGTTTTTCCCCTACAGCTGATCCCCAGCCCCCTGCAGCCCTGCCCTGCTGTGCCTGTGTTTGGGGAGTCTGGAGTGATGACACACGTGCTCCTGGCTGCCTTCCTAAAATTTGCAGCCCTAGCTGTGCTGTGTTAAAAAGGTCAGCACCAGATTGGAAAATGATGGATGCTTTGGTGCTGCTTCATGTCATTATGCTTTGATCAGAGGTAAATTAATTTGTGTTTTAGGCCTATCCTTCAAGTTTAAGGCTCTACTGATGCTATTGAATGATGTGGCACCAGACTCTTTGTGGCAGTGGTTTCTAATGTCTGATATAAATAAATTCAGCAGCTCAGGTCTGTGTTGCATCTTGCATTCTTCTGGAATTGTTTGTACCCTCCCTTGCAGAATGAAGCAAATTGTTTGTCTTCTACTGCCGAGCAAATGTCACATGATAACTGAGCATTCTGAAAAATTCAATCAAACGTGTCTGCCTATTTAGGAAATAAGTAGATTATAACTCTGGAAGAGGTATATGTATATCCCCTCTGAGCTGAGAGAGAAGGGGGTGCAGAGGGGACAGGCTTTTATTCCGTGTGAAAACTGACCTTTCTTCCCTTAAACGAAGCTGTGTTCAAGATCTCTCTTGTTATATATTTGCTGTTTTCCAAAAAGATATATTAAACTTGTAGTTGGTTATTTTGCCAATTGCTGAGAATAGGACTCTCCAGCAAAAGAGGCTTTTACCATATTTTTGTATTTTTTATGATGCATGGATGATATGATATTTTCAGAATGTTTGTCAATGCCATTTACATATCGTACATTTCCATATTGATAGGGAAAAAGCGTGAAAAATATTAGTTTTTCTTCTGGTGTCTTACAACATTTCAGTAATTGCTCCTGCTTGTGTTTGTGGTCCAACAAAATTTCTGAGGTAGCTAAATGTTGCATCACTAATGATCCTGTGTTGATTGATCTTAGAACTGAAGAGGAAAAGAGAATGATCACAGGAAATTGGTTTTAAGGGCAGTGCTGAAGGGCAAGGGATGAGCTGTGTGACACATGGTTATAAACAGCAGGTACAGAAGTGATTGGATTGAAAAATAGCAAGGGAGCAACTCGATAAATAGATATTTATCAGGCAGTGGATTCTTTACTGAATCTTAATGGTTCCATTTGCAGTTATAGAATGAAATTAATTATTGGTACTAACATAATTATGAGCTCTACAAAACATTGCATGAAGGAAATGCATATTCTTTCCATTCCAAATATAATTTTTCAGAAAAATTAAACTTGTCGTTATTGGTATAGGCCACTGAATATCTGATTACTTGTAGCCATTGAACCAGGACAGAAAGTTTCCTTTTGCCTTAAATTACCATCTTGATGAAGGAATTACATTTTGTATTTCATTTGGGGTTTTAGATCAGAAATACTTCAGGCTCCATATCTTGTACAATATGAAAGAAGGAACTGAATGAGCTCATTTTCTGTTGATGCATGAAAGAAGGTAGTGAATCTAGAAAAAAATTGGCTTTGTGAAGGAGTGCGCTGGAGAACAGTTTATAGACAAAGCAGATTTGATCTCCGACAGTACTCCAAAACTTGTGGGATTCAGGCAAATTCCTAGCTCTGTTTCTATAATAAAGTTAACAACTACCTATTTCTACTCTGATTTCTTTGCAAAAATGATCTGCTTTATGATGCATAGCACAGTAGGGATTTTCTATTAGTTAGGGCCTTTAAACAGGATTTTTAGTAATGATCTGTATTCTCATGTGCTACTGAAGTAAAGTAAGGGTAAAGTAAAAATTGGAATTAAGAGCTGTATAGAAAGTCATAAAATGAAACTTACCCTGAGACTTCACTGGAGCATTTTGGAACAGGGACTCTGAATAGCCTCAGAAGAGTTTGTGGCATTTTCCTTCAGCCTTGGACTTTCTGCAGAGATTTTTCTAATGACATTGCATGACATCTGGAAAGTCACCATTTTCCATTCATTTCATAATTCCCAGCAGGAGCACCTGGCATGGCAAAAGCTCTTCACCCGAGTCAGTCATTCTGGAAAGTTCCATGGCTGCTGGACAGCCCACCCTTCCCACAGCCTTGATTACCACTGTCATGCATATTCACTGGTTGGTGTTTACTGGAACAGAAACTGTGAAGTTTCAACTTTTATTTTTAAACGTATTATAACGAAGGGGATTTTTCAGCCCTAGGCTGGGCATCTGTGCTTAATCCTTCATCTCAGCCGCTGGGTGGACATCTGCACATTGTTCCTTCATCTTCAGCAAAGACAGTTATTTATCCTTATGGAGGTGGGATTTAGAGCAGAATGCCGCTAATGGACCCCCTCCACCTTTTCCAGGGAGGTGCTGTCTTCTCATTTTATGAGCCTTGCTCCCCATATGTCTGTTTATAACAGCTGAGATGTGCCTTCTACTGGCAGTCTTGATTTAACTCACCTTTTGGGTCTATGTAAAAGTTGCAGCAAACCTGTTAACGGCACAGAGAACTCTTATGGATTTATATTTTCTCTCCTGCCAACTGCTGAATGCAAAGTGAAGAGGAATAATCCCTTGGATTTAAGGGGATCCTGTATGCAAATTTCCTGGAGGAAAGGAGAAGGGATTTTTGTGCAACTCTTAAATTAAGGGCACCTTATCTTGTAAGGTCTGTGCCTGTTTTTCAGTTTTCCTTAGACAAGGTTTTTCATGGGCAGATTACATGGCCTGATATAGTGTCCTTTTATCCAATTTCCATTCTTCTTCAGCCTAAAGCACATTACTGTGAGTGCATCACAGAATCCAAAATGATGGGCATGGAGGAATTGCTCTTATGCTTCCAGATCAGTTTTGTCTCCATTCTCTCCATCTGCCCCTTCACTCTCTCTCAGATGAATTTATACTGCTTTTCTACGGATCTTCCTATGGTTTCACACAGGGAGAAGGAGCTTGCATTGTCTCCCAATATAAGGAAATCATGCTGAAAACACTTTCACAAATGTTGGCATGTTGGCTATATTAGATTATTGTTTCCATGTCAATTGAATTCCATGTAAAATAGCAAATACATGGTTGTTTTCTTGTAATTCTGCTAAGATGCCCAGAGAAAGTTAAATGTTTGGTAGTTTTGGGAACAATTTTCACCATCTTTACATGTGCACTTAGGCTCAGCATTCGCCGAGAATCAGGATGCTCTCTGAGGCCGCAGAAAAGATGTACAGCTGAACAAGAGATGGCAGATGTTCTGGTTACAAATCATTAGAGAGTCCTTACAGAGACTTTAAATAGTCATGAAGGCTGGCTGGATACAGGCTTCTTAAAAGTCTAACTGTTTCATATTGCAGTGATGCTGCTGGAAGCTGGAGGCACAGATTGAGGGCAGTGGCTGTCCCTTAGGGCAAAATTCTCAACTTGAACTCCTCTCTGCTCCACCAAATCCTAAGCGTGTTGTGCCCTTGTTCCATGCATAGGGCTTGCATTAATCTTAGAGTCCCTTTCTTGTTTGGTTGTTTGGTTTGTGAGTTTTTTAAAGAAAAGTTTTGCTCCCAGAACCGGTTAGGAGGCATATTAGTTTGTTACTGTGCTAAATGCTAAAATCCACAACGTCAGGTTTTGAACTCTGCTACCCATGCTAGGGAAAAGGTGTGGGATCCACTAAGTTTTTGAGATCCATGGAGTTACTCCATGGGTAATTTGATGTCTCCCAGAGCAGAATCTCTCTCAACCTGTTTGAAAGAAACACAAGATGAAACATTCCCCTCTTCCATTAACCTCGGAGGAACCAGCCAGCGTGACCACAGAAGTAACGCTGCAGGAACAGTGTGGCTCCTGCTCAGCCAAGGTTTCTCTCTCTTTCTTTTGAAGGCATGGCAATGGTCTTCACAATGCACTGTGTACAGCTTAATTTATGGATCTGGAGAAAAGTCTTTGCAAAAGTTCCACTTCACAGACTTCTGCTTAAAATGAAAGCTGCAGCTAGCCAAGGGAGGACATGAGAGTGGATACAGAGGATAAAGACAACTAAAAAAAAATTGGAACAAGCAATTGCTTGTCAGAAAAGCGCTTCTAAATTGGAGAAAAGTATTAAGCAGGGCTCCCAAAGGGGTAGTCCTTGAACGTAGTGGGTATCTAATGTATATACATGACTGACAGGGAGAGTGAACTAGTTAGTTGCTTATTAAACTAAATTTGGAGCAGCAGAGGATATGGAACAAACAACAAAGGAGTCTTGAAAGGATTCCAGACTTAAGTGCGAGCCCTAGTGTATTAAATGAGCTTTAATATGGACAGATGTAAACCACGATAGAGCAAACAGGAAAAGTGCTCTAATCAAAAAAAAAAGTATTTAAACTGTAAGAGAATAAAGCTTAAGGGCTGTAACTTCTACAGTCTGAGTAGAAAGGTTCAAAGAGCAAATAGCATCTCTTTACATCTACTGTTTCCCATTGAATTAATTGATTCACTCAAGTAGCATCAGATTTTTGCCATATTTACACACCTGGTTACTTGGCCCAGAGGTTATTCTCAGTGCTTTTCCTGAAACTATTTCAAAGTACTAGAGAATTGATTTGTGAGACAATTCTAACCACTGATTTTTCAAAACAGGAAGAGCAATTGGGGCAGTTCTGTGGTAAAAATACACAGGCGTGTGTACTCTCTCCATGGGCTGTGGCAGCATTTACCAGCCCTGTCCTCAGCCACGTGTACATATGTGGTTCCCATGCAGCATCCCTCCTTCTGCAGGTGTAGGGACAGTGTTCAGACCGTTCTCAGGGCCAACAGAAACCAGCCAAGCTCTGGGGCAGTGAGAGCGCATCATCTGAAAAGCTCTTCCTCATCTCCTCTGATGAAAAGACAACAGGACAAATAAGCATCCTGCTGCCTCAATCTGACAGAACCTTGCAATCCTTTATTGCTGGCATGAAAGGACCTGTAAATTCAAGGTCCTTGTCCTTTTCCTTACAGCTGACTTCTGTGAGTTACATGCCCCATTTTGCAGTATTTCATTTTTATACAACCCAGAGGAGCATTGAGAGTCGTGCACCTGGAATCCTGCTCAGAACTGTAGTGTTACAGTGCTGCTGGCCAGGTGAGGCTCCAAAGAAATCAGTGCAGCGAGGCAAAGCATTTTATTGCTGTTGGTAGTGTAGTTATATTTTATTGTCTTGGCTGTCACCTTGGACAGCTCTTCTGGCTCTGGCTGATGTGGGTTAATCATGGTTACTGGGGCAAACACGGGGTTGTGTATAAATTACTGTCGTCAGCTTGGAGAAGGAAAAAAATCAATACCATCCTCAGATAATTTTATTTTTGGTTTGGAAATGGACTGGCAAGAGGTTTTGGTAATGATTTAAATTGCATCTTAGGAATGTTTTTAATTATTATAAAGATGGCTGCTAAATTTAACAAGATACAATTAAATATCAATTTATTAAGTTTGAATTTGTTGCTGATTAGCGGTTACGCATGATGTACGTTTTTAATGTTCCGTAGTACTGAATAAATGGTTTGGATAATCAATTGGTATTTAATGTATTAATTTCTATCTCAAAATGTAAAGAAAACACGCCGTTCTGAGCTGTGCATTATATCTGCCCCACCTGCTCCAGACCTGAGCCCTGGCACTGGACCATTTAAAGGAACTGCAGCAATTGTAGAACAAGGCTTCAGAAGCTCATTCACATAGGGATTTTGGGGGGTTGTTTGGTTGGTTTGTTTCTGTTTTTTCCAAGGCTGCTGTGTGGCTTGGGCACGGCTGTGCTGCAAAGAGAGCAGTGGTCACTCGGAGTCAATGTGGCTTTAACCCCTGTCCACCTTGGGCTCTGCTGAACAGGATCCAGCTTAGCCTCAGCTCGGGCACCTTCACTGCTGCCCCTTAATAAAACATTTCAAAATAGTTGTCATCAAAGTGCTGTCAATAAGAACACATCTGGTGCCTTCAGGAAATCCAATTTTAATTTACTAGCTAGAAGATTTACCAAATGTCTGGTTTGTTTTCTGTATTTTCAGAATTTACTTTTTCTTAACAGAATGCTTTGGAGTGCCCTTGCTTGGAGCACTCAAGCTAATGTTTTCAATAATTAGTGCTTAACACACCGCTTCTTCACAAGCTGTTGTTAGCTGTGGTACTTTCATGGTGGTTCAGAGCTTTTTTGGAAATGCACTTTGTCCTTGCACAGGGTTTTCAGGGAGCATTTGCTGCAATACAGCACTGGTATCTTAAATTCTGAATAGTGGTGCAATTTAACTTTTCAGCACGTTTAATTAAGCACATTCAGATACCTTGCTATGAAGTCTCAGCGCCTACAAAGCTCATGTTTGGGTGAGGTGGGTGTTTCAGCTTGATGCTGCGCCTCATACCATTACAAGGACCTCAACATGCATTACTGTAAGGACAGGCAGTTGCAGATTTGTATTTGCAGAGCAACAGATGTCACAAAACAGCATAAATAAAGATGGTTACACCCACAGAAATATCCTGCACACTTGGCCTTTCAATAACTTCCTTAACTCTCTTGCCATGAAAGCATCCCAGTCCCTCTTAGTGAACTATCTCAGTAATCAGGAGAAAAAAAAACACTTGAGCTCTTCTCACAGGAGGCTGATGAATGGCTGGTTAGGCCTTGAACTTAAAGGTCTCATCAAATTGTTGTGTCACTTATCAGCCCTTTAGGAATTCTGCCCTACCAGAAGCTTTGAGTGCTCAGGCTGCAGGCCCCAGCTTTGGGGGAGCTCTGGAGCCCTCTCCAAGGTCTGCTGCAATCATGGACAGAAGTTCCTCTGCCCTTTGGCCCCAGCTGTCTTCACAGGATTTTGTTCCTTCTTACTTTTAACTTTTCGTTATTAAAATCTCATAGACACTTATTTTAGTATGTCAAGTAAAACCGAGTATTCAAGCATCCAGATTTAATCCTCTGAGTAATAAAATAGTAAAAACAAGAACACATATGAAAAAAGGAAATTTAAACTCATAAATACGTTACTTTATACTATTTTGACCATCAGAATGATTGTATTGTGTTCTTGAATAATTGCGCTATGGGGCTTCACTTTGGTTAACAAATGCTTGAAAGCTCATCTATTTTTTTTCCCTGGGTCCATCAGTTAATCCCATAAAAGGTACATAAATCCCTGTAAACATGGCCTCATTTATATTCCTAAGTTATTAAAACTACATGAGAACTGCAACTATAGTTTCATTGTGAGTAGTAGATCTTTTAGGGAAGTAAAAGTCATAGGAGTAATGTAGCCTTTATCAGAGAGACAACCAAATTTGTTAGGGCTTTGGGTTATGCAATGGGTTTTGGTGTTTTGTTTGCTTTTTTAAAACATTCACTAAAAAATAGATAAGTTAAAAGAACCCACAACAACAACAAAAAAACCACCTTAAGATTTATGCCTTGATTTTGAATTGAAAGGACAACTTTGATCTTTCATCCTTGCTCTGTTACTTGGATTTTTTTCTCTGAGCTGCTTTTTAAACCAGTGGAATATAATATTATTGATGTCTGCTTTGGAGAGAAGCTTAACATGGACTTTTTTGGCATGTCATTTAACAAAAAGTCCAAGATGAATGATTGTGTTAGGAACTGAGGCACTTGACTCCCACAGATGAAACCAAAATGCCCTTTGATGTACAGCCACCAGTGCCTGGTGTGGTGCTGTCCTTGAACTGCAGAGAAAGGAGTCAAAAAGAAGCCTTGGGGGCAAAACTCAAACTCTGGTTTAAGCAGGAAGGCTCTGTAGTTGCTTTGTAACATAATCTATATTTGGACAAAGTCTTTTGCTCTCTCTTGGGCAGAGTGCCCAGAGCAGAGATATCTCTCCAAAAGAACAGCAGGTGGTATTTGGGGCCTTTCTCTTTTCCTGTTGATCTTCTGTAGGCAATATGTCATTCTCAAGAACATAAATCCAAAACTCTCATATAAAGATTTGAACTTCCTTTGAGTCTTTATAAGATCTTCAATAACTGGTGCTGACAATCTGGATATTTCAGATTTGGCGAGTGTTTGATCCTTTCTTTTGAACTATACGAACAACTAAAATTTAATATTTTCAGGAGAACTTCAGCTCACAGAAATATGCTCTACAGCCTTTTTTTAGGGAGACGATCTAAGATAATTCAGGCTTTGAGATTTCATGGATTTCACATCAGGATCTCCTGAAGGTGGGAAAATTATTGTAACTCTTTAGAGAGATGTGGAAAAAGAGACCTCAAGGCACTGCTGTACAGGAATAAGTAACAAATAATCAGATGGGAGAGTCATCCCTCATAACTGCTGATAGAAATGTACTTCTCATTTTAATTTATCTCCTTTAACCAGCATAGGGGGACTATTGCAGTCTACAAATTTTGTGACTTATTTGCATTTCCAAAGCCAAGTTGGTCTGAATGCAAAGTGTCCATCTGCCATTTTTGGAATCTCAGACAAATCCAATTTTATTACAAAATCATATAATTTTTTGGTTCCTTCTCTTTCTGTTGTGTTTCTTTAATAGTTGTATTTAGGAAAATGAGTCAAAATCGGAACCATCGCAGAGCTGTTGGAAGGAGAGAGGGATGACAGATTAATTTGGCCTAGACAGGTAGAAAACATCTGTGATCAGTGGTGCAATTGTATTGTATCTCCTGCTGTGTTTTTCTCTTTTTAACCACACTGCCTAAGGTGCTCCCACCAGATAATTAGATTAACATCCAAACATTTTTTCCCCCACAGCTTTTGAAAAGGCAGCAGCATAGCTTCCCACCAGACAGATTGGATTTGATTGCTATTCTTAGGTTAGAGAGCAGCAAACCATGAGACAAGAAAGCTGGGAAGTTTGTTGTAAAATTTAAATCAGGACTCCTGTCCTTTTTCTGAAATTATTTAACCTTGAGCTTATTTTTCTCTGAGAAAATTATCTCTGATGTCAGAATCACTCAAATAATCTTTGATGTCACTTAGTCACAAGACTGAATTTGCTGGTACATTAAATATGTCTTGCATATGTGGTTTTATCTAAGCCTGAGAAGAGAAGAATGACTGCAGCTGAAGGAAAATGGTTTTCTATTGGGTTTGGTTTAGATATTCTTTAAATAGTGGGATTCTCTCCAGATCTGATGATAAGCAAAAGCAATTACTGAATTAGTGGGAACATTTTTGAAGTCTGTTTGCCTACAAGATTGGTGCACGTTTCCCAAAGAGAGCAGGAGGGGTCGCATGTTTAACACTCCCTGTGCAGCACAGAGTAAGGAGTCTTTGACTGGGAGGCAGCACAGTTAGACCAGTTGATTTTATTTATAAATTATTATTCATTTGTCTGTTCATTAGTGTAGGTAAGGATTTCTGATGCAGCGAGACATATATACAAAAGTTTGAGAAGCTTTTGAATGTTCAGCAGGAAAGAGGTTTGGACAAAAGGGTGCTGTGCAGCAAGGGCAGATTAAAAAGCCAGGCAATGGAACTCATCGCTGTATTTTGCCAGACTTGCTCTTATTTGAGAGAGAGACAGAGAAAAAATGGTCGTTGCTGCTGTTAGACTGGCAAGATAAAAGAAATTACCTTTTATTTCACACATTTTCTCTTGTGTGGGGAGGCAGGCTCATGCCTAAAGTCTCTGTGAAATAGATTTGAAAAGACAGACTTGGTAAAAATCTAGGCTTTCTGCATATCATAAAACTGTATTATCTCTCCTTCAACACTCTTCTAACATAATTTCTCCCAGGAATAGCCCTAAAAACATTTCTTCTTTGCAGTTGTATGTGTTAGGTGCAAATATTGCTTTTCCTTTGCTAAAACAGAGCTGGCTGCTCCAGACTGTACTGAGATTTAAGCTGAGATTCATGATATCTGGGGGAAACTTGGTGTCCTCAGATGTCTCAATACCTGGAACACAGAGAAGGGAAGAGTTTGGTAAAAGACTGTTAAATTTGAATTTGTTTTTTTTCTTATTGTGAAGTAATGGAACAGTAACATAAAATGTTTTTTAAGAGACAATAATAAATTCTTATGGTTTTACTGCACATTGTTCTCTCACCACAATATGTTCTTTTTAGTCTTCTACTTAGTGATGACATCCACATCAACTCTATTTCGCGTCTCATGGCAAAGTATTCTGCTGGTTTTTCCACGATTATGGATGGATTAGTTGTGAAGATTCAGATCTTAATTCTTAGCCAGATCAAAGAGTCCTCTCTTCCTTTATAACTCAAAGAAGGGTTTTCCTCTCTTAGAAGATCCCACTTGATCACTGCTGCAATCACATGACTAAATAAAATCTAACATTGCCATCTAGTGTCCAAGGACTGGGATATTACACATTTTTAGCCCAGTGGTATCAGAAAGCCTTTGAGTATCACTGGTAACTGCAGGGTGCTCAAGTGATAGAAACGTTGGGCTTTTTCCCAAAACCTTCCTTTTAGTCTTTTTTTTTCCCCTCAGAGAAATAACTTGATATCTAACATCATAATAACATTAAGAGTTTTATAATGATGCTGAGAATCTCAGCTTTTGCACAGTTTCTAAAGGATTGTGTTCAGTGTTGGAGTCAACTGGGGTAGGAAGTGCAGAGAGTAAACTTCTGTCTGTGCTCTTCCTCTCACTGTTCTGCTGGAAGCTGTGTGAAGAGTCGACACAAATGAGCTTCTTACCACAGAGTCTGATTCACCTGGGGAAAAAATTTCCCTTGGAGAAGGTGCCCCTGCTGTTCTGTGACAGCAATGGTCAAAATGACCTTAATGAAATAAGGAGAAAGAAAAACTATTCAAGAAATCATTTTCTGTCTCTGGGGATTTTTTTAGAAATAATGTGTACAGGACACATGGAAATAAAATAAATATCATGTCTTATAGGGGAAAGCACATTTCTTAGTAGTGCCCCCAATAGCTTGGGGAAGAACCCATTGTCCCCTGGGCTTTGAGTACCCAGTGTAAGCAGGCTGAGAGCTCTCCCCTTCCTGCTTTAGGTGTTGAAACATAACTTAAACATATAGAATGAACGGCACAAGTACCTCTTGGAGAGATGCATTGATTTTAGGTCTATTCACTTCTTAAGTAAAATGAACTGCTACACTGAAAGCTCCTTTCAGATCTGCAGCCTGATAGCCCCAAGCAGACTGTCAGGCTGCATGTTTATTTACTGCTCCATTGCACCCCCGTGATTTATGCTTTCTCACATTCCACTATTGATTTTTCTGCTCTGTCTTTCTTCAAACACAAACGTGAAGAAGTTCCTCGTGAGCCAAGGTGCCTTAACCACGCTTTGAAGAGCCCTTTCTTTGGGTCTCTCTCCCCAGCCTTTAGCTCAGCCTCTCTCCTGCTGGGAGCACCAGCGCAGCTCCAGCCGTGGAAAATGTGGACATCAGGCCCCAGACACCAGAGGGTTCCAGAGGAACTGCAGGACATCCCATCACCACAATCTGTGATATGATCACAGGTGATTGTCATAACTTCATTCCTGGATCTGAGCTATAGGAAGAGATATTTTGCCTGTATTTTAGAAGATTTCTTATTACTGCCCTTTGCCCTTCACAAGCACAGAAGATCAACAGATATCCACAAAATCTTCTGGGACCCCCTTTTCTGTAGTCAGGTGGCTGCTCTTTGTGTTCAATACAGTCTCAATCTTTGAAACTCAGTGTAAGAATTTAAAACTTTGACTGGGACATGAGGAATTAACTCAGGTAGGGTTGTTAAGATGCCTTTAGAGCTGTGCATTTCTTGGGTTAAGAGAAACTTTGCTTCTCTACAGTTTTGTGAACACTTATAAATTGCTCCAATGAATCTTTTATGCTTACTGTCTTGATTATTTATTGCTCATGTGTTTTTATTTCTAGTTTATGCTCCTGTCTAATCAGATAATACAGGATCCAAAAAGATTGCCAAATTTACTAAATCATACTGAAAGCTCTGCTCACATGCATGATGAAAGTGATTCTGATTGGTTTTGGTTTATTGGTTCGTTTTGTGTTCTTTTTTTTTTCCTCCTCAGTGTGTTTCTCTTTTTCCTGTTCAATGAAAACTAATGAAACTTCTTTTAAGCAAGTATCATTTTGTAGGTTTTCACTGCTGTAATATTTAATATTTTTCTCAGATGCTAGTGTTGTTTAATTGCAGTGCGTACATAGTGCAGGAATATAGATAAATCAGTTTTACAAATCTTCTATCCAAGGAACATTATGTTTACTTAACATAAAAGGTAAATGTTGCATCTAACTGAATTGGAAGCAACTTCTTTGTGTTGATAAACACTATTTTATCATTGACTTCCCTCTGTACATTAGCAATATCCTTGCATTCCTCTGGACTAGGAATTATTTCACATACCCATGCCTTATGGAAGGTTATTTTTTTCTCATTCCAACAGTAGATATTGGTACTTGAAGGGTGAATTTCTTCCTCCAGAAGTAAAGATCTTCCATTCCCAATGTCAGACAAGTTGATAAATCACTGTAAGCCGGGGGCTTGTGCTGTGAGCTCAGGAAAAGTTGATCATCCATTCCTGGATATGACTGCCACAGTTTTTTACAGGACAGAAAGACCCCCTGGCACACACAGGTCCCAGTTTTAGGTGGATGAAAGGAACATGTAAAATGGTGAAATCAGCCAGTAAGAATTTTCTGTCAGGAGCCAGAGAAACATGACAGGGAAGGAGCTCACATGTGGAAGTGGGAGAGCTTCCCATGGTTTCTCCTCTGCTCCCCATGGAGCTGCCTGGCTCAGACCCCACCCCACCCCAGCTGAAAGGGACTTTGATTCCAGAGGAGCTCATTTCCATGCAGACCAAGGAAACAGCTGACCAGCCCTGCACGTGTTCTGCCAGGCTCAGACCAACACAAAATTATTAAAACCGTGCCCTAAAGCCGGTGAGATGATTTCTGTGCCGGGTATCCCCACAGCAAACCGCAAGTGATGCTCTCAGCAGCTCTGCTGGGGAACCTGTGTGTGCTGTACCTGCAGCAAGATCAGTCCTTCGTATTTTGGTGCACCCAAAGGCACAATAAATAGCATGTGAATTAGCCCTTCACCCCTGGAAATAGCTACAGATCCTCCTCCCAAACAAAATGATGTTAGAATTGCAAATTGTTATGAATACCATCAAGCAATCAAAAGCTAATATAGAAATGTATGCAGAGATAAAGCAGATATTGTGTTTGCGGGTTTAATGAAAAACGTCTGTTTGTTTTGTAGTCATGCTTTCATTTGATCTGTTTCTCACGCTTTTTTGTGATGAAAAATCTGAGCAGATGGATTCATAAAAAACTACTATTCTCTGGCCATTTTCTTTTATAAATATCTATTATGAGTTAGAGTCCATTTCTATTTAAAATCTGATTCCAGCAAAAAAATTATATTGGAGTTACTTTTGTACTGTTTATCTTAGAGAACTTGGGATTACCTATTTTAAAATTCAGAATTTTTTATTTTCTTTTTTTTTGTGTTATTTCCTGTCTCTCAAGCAAACTTTCAATATGACAGTGAAATGAAGATAATATTTCCCCCCTTTTTCTGAAAGGGAAAAGTATTACTCTAAAGCTATTTTAACATAGGTACAGGCATTTAAAATTAATAAGTCTCTAGGAAGAAAATGTTAGTTGCCATTTGAGGAATGAGCAGTTGCTATGCACCTGGCTATCTTGTAAAAAGGAGTCAGCTAAATATTTGTTATTTATTGAGGCTCATTAACGTATACAGTGATATAAAAATTATTGCCTCTTTTTTAGGGATTGTTTTACCTTTTCACTATAGGAAAAAAAATAAATATAGGTCAACACTGTATTCTATTAAAACTACATAACATTCCTGCACGGTAAAATTTTAGCAGTTACCTGTTTCTGGAAGTGAGAAAAAGGACTGCAGATGTGTATTTCCATCAGTTAATCTGCTCAATTTACATTTGTTTTCATAACTGATTTTCGCTGAGTAGGTTCTTAACAATAACTTCTAAACAAATTTTTCTGATAGTTGTTCTCGCAGAAGTTAGTCACAGTATTTATTTAGCAATAACTATTGTCTCTTTTCACTGAACTTAGAGTAAGGACACTTGCAGCTGTAACAGCTTAATTGCAAATGTTTCCATATAGCACATTACACACATTATCACATTAGTGCTCCTTTCAAGGTGATCCTGCTCTCCTTACAGTAGTTCGAGTATTTTTATTACCAAGGTGGTAGTAGTTTTGCCTCCTTTTTGGATTACTTCTATTTCTCTGATAAGTAAAAAGTAGAAAACTTAGGCCACTGACAAACCCTTCTGAGTTTTATTTGTAGGCTTGTGTTAGAAATAACACCAACAGCTTTTATATAAACGTATTTTTCATAACAGCCATAACATGCAACTGTGTCAGTACAGTTACCACAGCCCTGGGGCATTGGGAGAGCTTGCAAATTCTCAACAATAGCAACTGATCATTTGAAGGAATTAATTTTCTGCTCAAAAATTCAGAAGTTATGGTACTTGGCATAAATAAATTTCAAGCTAAGCATGTAACTTATGTTTATCTGTTTTCCACATGACTGTCCCTGTCTGAGGTGTTTGATAAGGTCTCCATCTGGCTGCCTGCTGAGCATTCGCTTTCCTCAGGAGGCTTCAGCCCTATTCCCTTCTGGTGTGCAGCCACTTGTTTTGCTTGACCAGATTGGTTCAGGTGCTTGTTTCTTCAGGATTCCTTTAAAACTTGAGACATGGGTCAGAAATTAATAGACATTGATGAAATAGATGTGTGAGATAATTATATTTAATGATGCTTGGTCACTGCAACTTCACATTGCTCCTGAGCTGGCGGACAGTAGTTAGTCTGAATCGCTGCCACAGGGCGAAATGTATTAAAGTCGTGTTGAAAATGACTCTGTGAGGGCATTATCTTACAGTAGTTTTGATCTTTGTGATGCTGTGTTAGATACTGAGGTTATAGATGAACTTGGCTTTTCAGGGAGCGAAAGGCTGAGACCAAAGGGCTGACAGGGGTAAATTCTGCTCCAGCCCTGGGCTTGGCTCACTGAGGCAGAGGATCCTGCTCCCCTCAGGCCCGCTGAGCCACTGAAGGAGGTGACCAAACTGATGGAGGGTGAAAGGCTTGGATAGGCTGTGAAACTTGTATGGGAAGGGAGAAGGAAAAGAGATACAGAGCATTAACTTTAACAAGATCAGACTGTAAGGTGAGACAATAAATAGAAAGCACCAGGGAAATAACTTGCATTAAAATTAATGCATTTCAATTATGGTTCTTTTCCATCTGCTTCAGGTCATAATGTTTTCTTCTTCCTCCATTCAAGCATCCATCACTGGGTTTCATCATCTCAGCCTTTTAGAGCTATTCTTTGATTGTTTTTCCTCAGGCTAGATCACAGTCCATAATATTGTCATTTGTTCTTGTTCAAAGTGTTCTTTCAAGCTCTCCTGCTGCCTAGACGCATGATATGACCAGATAAACACTGTTTGCTCAGCATTTGACTGGACCACAATCATCCAAAAGTCATTTTAAAGGGTATGATTGATTTGAGCATTCTTCTTGAACGGGGAACAATGATGGAAGGATGCTTAATGCACAAATATCAACAGGAATGAATTAGCTGGTTTAGTGACTGTGAGAAGTGATGCTACAATGTTTATAAACTCTATATGAGCTCTATGCTACCGTAACACTTGACATATAGTCTGAGAAATGGTTC
Source organism: Pardalotus punctatus (assembly GCA_013400915.1). Taxonomy (NCBI): domain Eukaryota; kingdom Metazoa; phylum Chordata; class Aves; order Passeriformes; family Pardalotidae; genus Pardalotus; species Pardalotus punctatus. Next base: position 106,785 of record VZTX01000966.1, on the reverse strand, counting down.
ATCTCTTTAGGTGAAAATTATCACCTTCCAGGAAAAGGAATAAAGGTGACCTGTTACTAAGGGTCTGGTTTTGAGACTCTTGAGAAATCTGGAGTACTTCTTATAATGCTGGACAAGTACTTTTCTCACTGTAGCCCTACAGCCATCTTTCCTCATGCCCTTGTTTTTCTGTTCAGTGAAATTGTGTATTCCTTCAAGAAGGAACTACTGCATATTTTCATAAGTTAGGTGTCTTGGCACAAGAAAGATCTGAGTGTTGTAAAGCAGTTTTTTGAGGTCTTACAAAGGGTAGCAACACCACCTGTCCCTGTGTTATTGACTCTTGCATGGTCACCAGTAGACTTGGCAAATCTGTAGCAGAAATATCATCTGATCACACAGATAAGCTCAAAGTCTTCCAGGTAGCAGATGTAGAAGGTGCTTGTTCTGATCAATACAAATTCTGTTTAATTTATTAAGCATAAACTCAGTGGTTGAGAATAATCTTAATTGAAACTGAAGGGAAACAAAAAATGGGAAAAGGAGACATTGCTGATAATGGCAGGCTGGGCTGGTTTCTGGCATTTTTATCAGAGGTTTTGTCTTGCCCACTCCTGTCCAGTCAGAACACTGTGATGGTGATGTTATTTGAGGCCAATGAGTCAGGCTGGTTAAATATCTTTTCCCCCCATAATAGCTGGAAGCCACCAGAAATCCTGTAGTGGCTAATTATGAAATTATCTGTCTCTAAGGAAAATTTCTTCTTAGCTGCGTGAGCTGGCTTATTCCCTGGAGGAAGAATGTTTAATATTTCTCATATAATTATACAAGGGAGCTTAGAAAGTGCTGAAACAAATTCCTTTTTTAAAATAGGGGATATTAGAAAATTATAAAATCCATTTTCAGCTTTAGACACAAAATAACTAATGTGGAAAGCAGACACAATGTGGAGAAAAATTTTCCAGAATATTTTCTCATATTTGGAAGGGTGGATGTGAATTGAATACTGTCTCTTTCAGAAAGGGTTAGTAAGAGTGGATTTCATAGTGGCTGCTGGGTAGAATGGAGAAATCAAGCCTGGCATTGCACAGCATCTCCCATGCCTAGTCCCAGGCTTGCTGGGTCTAACCCACTCCAGGCCTGCACCAGGAGAACAAAAGCCATTTACAGCTGATCTCAGACACAAGAGCGTGAAAAAAAGTCACAGATTCTTCCAGCTATAGAAACTCTATTAAGTTAGTCGACAGTGATATAAGTTAATTGAGCATCACTGTCCCACAGAGACCATATAAAAGCATAACCAGAGCTGAGTCAAGACCTTCTGTGGTTTTGAGCCTGTCAGTTTGCATAGCATCCCACCCTCTGAGGATGGGCTGATGTTAATAATTGGTCTAATTAATCACCTACTAAAATTGTGCTGCTGTAGCACGAGGGAGATGTGTGCAGAAGGGGCAGGAGGCAGTGCTGGCTGTGATTCTGAGAGGCTGCTGTCAACAAGAAAACAGAAAACAGCATTCGCTGTTCAGCCCTGGTGAGCCCCAAGACAGAGCGAGGGCTGCCTTGCCACCACAGTGAGCAGCAGATGTTGAAGAGAGTAGAATTTCCCAACTCCTCTCACTCTTAATTTGGTGCTACTTCTGTGGTTTTTCTCCCCTGCCCTTCCTGTGTGATAACCCTGGGATAGAGTGAGGATGGACCAGGGCTGGGCACACCAGGCTGGGGTGTTCACCCGGGCCTGGGGCAAGAGCCAGGAGCTGATTGTGCCTCAGAACTGAGGAAACCAGACTGGTGAGCAGCAGCACAGATCAGAGCATTCACAAGGCTGGGACACAGCCAGGCACAGAGCTGCCTTGCACAAGCAGGTGAAAATGAAATATAGTCTAATACTAAAGTCTCTGTGTGATTACAGCCAGGATATTTATGGTAGGAAGGAGGTACGCAGTGTTTAAAGCAATGGACTATATGTAAGAAAATTTGATTTGGAAAATAAAACAACACCCACTTAAATGTCATATACACAGCTTAGAACAGTGTTTAACTATGATGAGAACAATTGAGCTGATAATGAAAAGGGTGAAAGCCTCTTCACCAGGTTTCAGCAAGTACGGGGCTATCAAAATGTTGCTTTGCTTTGCAAAAATGTTAAATTGGCACACATGAATTATTTAAGTAATTCCTGAAAGCCAAATGTCTGCAAAGGTACTGAGGTTGCATGTAAATTCAGAAACACAAGGATGCTGCTGGAGACAGGTACAGTGCAGTGGAGCGTAAGAAATGCAAACTGAATTGCCTAGCATACAAGCAGCATTAAAGAAATGTATTTCAGCTTCCAGTCAGTGAACCCAAACATGTTGTACATTATGCAGACTGCTTAGCAATTTGCATAATTATAAACTCCCCTTGAAACAGTAAACATAACTGCAGATTTCAGTAATACCCAAAAAAAAGCAACATTAATATGAATTGCTTACTTGACTTTTTAATTTTTCCAGGGTCTTTGAAAACACACAAGTTTTAGAACAGGCCAAATAGAGACTTTTACAGTAACAAGTAATCCATATTGGAAAGAAATGGAGCATAAAACCAGAAACTTTCTGTTTTAATATAAAGTAGTGGTCTTGTTGACTTTTGAAGCTGTTTCTGGTAAAGTTTTATTTTGTGGTTTAGATACATCCTTGAATTCCTCCAAAGAGTAATGCATTAAAGCACAGACTGCCAATATATGAGGGGGTTCAGAAAAGATTATCTTCATTGCTGTGGATGGCAGACAATATGATTACATTAGGGGACTGTGCTGTGGCTGGGGAGCAGAGGAGCTGAATTAGCAGCAGAATACTAATATTGATAGTACTTCACAGGAGACTGCAGAAGAGCTCTACCAGGGAGATTCAGGGAAGATATATAGAAGTTTAAATATGAAAATGAAAGAATTCTCAAGGAGACAGGAATAAAAAAAATAATCCTTTTGTTAACAAAACAAGAAGACAATACTGCATTGGGAACTTTTGTGAGCTTTATGCCTGGTTCATATTCTAAAGAAAGCTTGGTTTGGGGAGCAGTTAGGGATGGAGCCTTCTGCCTTGGAGAAAACTGTTGTCCCCTGAGGGGACCTGTCCTGGGGTAATTTCTGTCATAGCTTCAGGTAGATTTTTCATATTTTGTGGAGTGAAGATGGAGAGTGAGTGACCCCAGTGATGCAAAGGCTGCAGTCACTTCAGCGCCAGCGCTGGGTGCTGAAAACTCTTGACTGGGAGGCAGCCACAGGAACAGCGTTCTGGTGCTGCTGCCCAGAGCAGCCTTTCTGAGCTTCCCTGCTCATCCTGGCTTGTGCACTGAAAGATGGATGAGGGGGAAAAAAAATGCAAAGCTGGAGTGCTCACAGAGTCTAAAGAGTTCTGAAGGATGAGTGGTGTGTTGGCAGAGCTGGTGCATCGCTGCCCTGTGCGTTTCTGTCCTCAGCAATCTCGTTCAGGGCTGTTTGTGTGAACTTTGAGGCAAGAAAAGATGTGTTTGCATTTACCTCTGTGAGCATTCTGAGTCATTCTTCACCATTCCCCACTCCAAAGAAATAGCCTCCTTAATTCCAGTCTTTTAAAAAAGCCTTTAGAAATTAAATAATTGAAACAAGCATCAGGAAAACAAACAATTACCAAGCAAACAAAACAAAAATTATAAGCTTCTATGCAAAAGAAATAATTACCCTGGCAGAGAAAACTATTTCTAATTTTTTTCTAGCAAGAGCGACACAACAGTAAGTACTGTGTAATCTTTCTTGTTTTCTGTTCCCAGCAAAGAGAAAAGCTGCTAGCTCAGGCAGAGCAGGATCCAGTTAATTTTCTGTATCCTCAAACCAATTAGACAAGTTGAGAAATCAATCTCTGTCAGACTCATGCCTGAGTATTGGCTGCGTGGTGGGGGATGGCTGTAATGGCTAATAGTAATTTCTTTCAGAAAGGTAAGAACATTAAACCGTATTTTTTTACACAGGTGCAATAATATTGTCATTAAGACAAGATTTCCGAAAGGTTTTCATTTTGAATATCCTTCTTACAAAATTGTTGGAGACTCTTATCTATTTACAATCTTCCCATTAGTGTGACCAGTAATGGGATTTACCTGCAAGTGATCACTAACTGACTAAATTCACAGTGGCATTTTATTTATATGGTAATTTCAAGAGGATTAGGAAGGCGTGGTCTAGGAACACATACCAATATTTGAATTCTGTTGTATTTTTGAGGCTTAATTTGGACCACCAGCTCAGCTGCTTGTTCCTCCCACCTTTTGTGGATAAAGTACTCTGTAAATCTTGCACGGATTTAAGCTTCTGAGCTACTGAGTGCAAGTTAATGCAGACTGTGGAGCTGTAGGGCAGAGGCTACCCAACTTCCTGACCCTGAAGGCTATTTACTAAATTATTTAATTGTTTCTAACAGCCATATCCTTTTGCAACTCTCTCTGTGCCCGTTTATTTTACAGACCAAGCCCTTACACCCCATGTCCCTTTACCCATCACTGTTCTGAAACAAAGCTAATTTTGGCAGATTGCTGTTATTACATTGTACAATAGAGACCTCTGGGTTCTGTAGAAGAGTAAAGCTCTATCTGTGCTTTAAAAAGCATGAATACTTCTGGTTTTGTGCTATATTTTGTTGAACTCTTTCTCCCTATATCAGAGATGCACCAGTATTTAAATAACGTTGTCCTGGGATTTCTGTTCCCCCTTCCCCAGCTTGTGCCGACCTCAGGTTCGGCAGCCTGTGCTCACTCTCCTGCCCTTCCACACCTCTGATCACAAACACCCTCGAGTCACTCTGCACTCGGGCAGATTTTTCTCCCGTGTATTGCCGGCAGAACCCTCCAAGCAAGTGCCCTAATTTGAGGTTATCTAATTCCACATGATCTCAGTCACTCTGGCAACATGCTTTTAGTAGTTTCTCCACCAACTGCAAAACTGAAAATGAGCCAGCATTCTCATTTGACAAAGGCTAGCAAAGGCAGGTGAGATTTTGCAGGTTCTGTGCACAGGTAAATAACGAATACAACCTTTATATTTGCACAATGGCACATGTGCTATGTTCATTCTTTGGCTGTGCTGCTTTTATTCCTGCCTTGAACTCGGTGCAGCATCAGCATGAATAAACCCATCAACACCATGTTTTCTCCCTGTTCTTGCTTTCAGTGAACTTTGTAATCATTTGAGTAGATACCTTGATGTCTTGGGCCCAGCTGTTCAGAGGCACAGGCTGGGCTTGTTCCTGTCTGTACCATCCTCAGAAAAAATCTTTGGAAAAGTGGAGAGTCTTTGCTAGGCACCCAGAGTCTCATTTTGAAATAAACCTTATGTAATGAGTAAACCCAAGGAGGTTGTTTTCAGTGTTTTAATAGAATTTATGAGCCCGGATCAAACAGTGCAAGTAAGAACCAATTAAAGAAATCTGGGTGTTTTCTTTAGCATTCTCCAGGGTGCTGTCAACAAGCATATTTTGCTGCCTGCAGCCTGTCTGTTACCAATTGTTACCTTTTACTACAGATATTCTTTTATTTCCCTGCCCATTGTTTTAGTTACTTCATGAATAAAGAGAATTTAATTTGCCTTAATCTTAGAGCTATTGCATTTTTAAGTAATTGTAACTGATATGGGACTATCAGAGCTTAGCATATTATAATATGTATTAGCTGCTCCAGCTGGCTCTTGTAAACAACTTCTTTCAGTAATATTTCATTTCTATGCAGCTGGAGGTTTGCCTGAGCATGCAACATACATATTTTAGCCTAGAATATTTAAAAGTACGTTTGAAAAGCAGAAATTCAGGAAGTTAGTACTTGCATATACTGGGTAGTGTTAACGTTCCTGTCACACTGAAAGAATTTTACAGCCTCTTATTTAAAATTAATTTGTGGATTTGAGTCTTGCAGAGAACTTGTAAATAGTCTGTTCTGGACTGGACAGCAAACCATCAGGATTTACAGAGGATGTTTTTAGGGAGCAGGCAGGGATATTTCTCCCAAGCCATCCCTCCCTATGCTGCCTCTCTCCTCTCCTCCTTCCTTTGTGTGAAGTTCTTCATTACCATCCTGTGGAAGATAAGGCACTGAGATCCTCAGAAGTGGTCTTTCCACACCAGGTGTGGGTGGGTGTTCTTTATTATTCCTTTTTCTAACTCATTATGTTATTTTTGCCAAAAGGCTGCTCAGGCAGGTCTGCTAGGAATTGCTTATAAAACCAGCCAGCACAGAGAGTAGAGAGCTAATACTGTAATTTTCTACCTTGTCTGGAGTTTAATTAGCCAGAGAGAGATTTGGGGAGCTCTGAGACTTCCTGAGCAGCATGGTCAGTAGACTGTGGGCCTGTGTGTGTGGATGCTTTCAGGCCAAACCACCCCCTGATTTCAGCCTAGTCAGGTGTTCTTTTTCTGGTTATAAAGAAGAGAGTGCCAGGTTTTGCAAATATTAAGGCTAAATATCCTATTAGATACAGGCACTTCTCTCTTAATTAGCCATTGTCATTGTGTGAGCTCCTATCAAAGCACCTGAGGACATGAATCGCTGCTTTCAAACACCTTTGGGGAAGAGCCACAGTACTCACAGCTGGAAATTTGGCCTTAAGTAGTTCTTACATTCCATAAATCATATGGATAGAGATGTTCTAGGTGTTATTGTAGTTTTGCAGGATTGCAGATTTTATTGTTTGACTTTCCATTATTCGTTTGTTCTTTGTGCTTACATGGTGTGGTCAGAAACTCTTAATTCATTTACAAACATTAATGAAAATGTTCACCTCTTTCTGGGTAGGTTCAGGTGCTGTATGTGCTTCAAAATTGCTCCTCTGGTGTCTTTTTGAGTGGTATCTTCTCTCTGTTCCTGTGTCAGACCTGCCCAGGACAGAAAGTGGAAGGTGAAAATCTTCCCTGCAGTGATCCCTTCCTCATCCTCCCTCTGTGCTGCACCTGCTGTGGCTGACTGGCAGCTGGCACAGTCACCATTTCCCCCAGACCCCAGAAAAAGTGTAGGTGATGTGACATCTCTGTTACTCCCACCAGTGGTGTGATAGTGCCAGGAAATTAATTAAGTTGATATAGACACAAGAAGTGAGAGTACAAGAAAAGTACTGATACTGACTAAGTAGAAATTGCTGTCAAAGTAAAACCACTTGGGAAAAGAAGCATGTTTTCTCTTTCTTATATATTTGTATTATGTTGATCTCAGGAGACACAAGATCTGTAAGAAGAAATTGCCTGTTGCGATTATATGAGGAAAAGCAGTATTGTAGGGGTCTAATCCTGACCTTTGGTCAGTGTTTATTGCCTGCATTTTGTTTAGAGTGGCCAAAGCAATAGCGGGTAAACTGGTTCATTTAACAAAGTATGAAAGGAGTCTTTGGCAGTGTAATCTGTCCCAGAGGATTATTGCAGGGTTTGACTTTACTAGATCAGTCCTTACACCTTGAACTTTGTAGGCAGTGCATTTCATGAGCTCATTAGTGGCTGTGTGTACCTTCAGGACTAAATACCAAATAGCTGAAGTTCTTGTACACTATGGTTTATTTTCTTTGCTGTTTTAGTTAGCAGCAATTCTATTTTTTGACTCTGTCTTAGGGGAATGTGAGCCTTGATGTTGCTGTGGTTTGTGCACAGGGGTAGCATCTGCTTTTGCTGCCTGGGATGCTTTTCCAGGAGTGTGTAGATTTCTGAAGGTCCAGTTGGATTCTTCGTGCTGCCCACAGCAACCAAGTAATTTGGACGTAATTCGAGTACACAGCCTGTTTTTGCCCCTGCAGTTGCTGCTGCCAGGTGAGCACGAGTGGATCTTGTCACAGGAGCTTTGGAAGATGCCCAGCCCAGCCCTGGGTCACTGCCCTGCGGAGCGGCCGGCAGGAAGGTCCAGCTCAGTGCCCAGCTCAGTGTCCGGGCTGAGCTGTCAGCAGTGCCGTGAGGAGCAGCGGGCAGGAAGGTCCAGCTCAGTGTCCAGCTCAGTGCCCGGGCTGAGCTGTCAGCAGTGCCCTGCGGAGCGGCCGGCAGGAAGGTCCAGCTCAGTGTCCAGCTCAGTGCCCGGGCTGAGCTGTCAGCAGTGCCGTGAGGAGCGGCCGGTGGGCGCCTGGGCACACGGGCAGTGACCACAAGTGCTGACCGCCGGGTGAGGACCCAGGCAGAGGGCTCGGGGTGTGACCTGCCATCTGCCACTGCCGCATTTGCCAGCGGTTTCCCTTAGCGCCGGGCTGGGAACGGCCAGCAGAGCTATCAGGAATACCTGTGTGCTTTGGGAGCTCGTTTCCCCGTGGAACAGCGCAGCATCACACGGGGACGCAGATGTGCTTTTGCCGGCAGGCTTTGCTCCACCTCCTCAACCCGAGAGCTGTGTGAGGCAGAGGCAGCGAGGCCAGGCCATGAAATCCCGTGTCTCCACGGGGCTCATTAGCTGGGGCTCAGTGCTTTTAACCAGAGCTCCAGAGCTCTCAGCTTTGGAGCGGAGTCACAGCTCCTGAGCGCAGCAGACGGGCTGAGAGAGCTCCGTCTGCACACTAAATAATAAACAGACAAACCTCAGAGCCACACTGACATATGGGGTGGTGATCTTTGAGACTGGGATGCTCTGCTGACTCCAATAAGTGAGAAAAAGTGAAAGCATACCTTTGAGATTGTAGTCTCGTACAAGAAATGTTTCAAACTGAAGATAAATTACCAAATGAATGGGCCAGGTTGCCATAATCATCTGATAGTTCATTGCTGCTACCTGTCCAAGCTACAAGGCAGGGACTATTTCAGGTGTTTCTTTGTGTCTCCTAGCATGAATAGTACTTAGATCACACAGGCTGGTGCTTCTTGGCTTTTTATCTAGGGAAATATTCATTTTCTGAGATTATGTTTCCAAAATCTTCATTGTCTGGGAACACAGTAAAAAATCCCAACTAGGAAATCTAAAGATTCAAACTTTACTGGTGTCTTTTGAAAACTTTTTTAATCCCTTCTGAGATACCAGAGAGCCTGGAATGCTATTTAGAAGCTTAAAATTGACATTTATTTTCTTAGATAACCCTACTTTTTTTCACTCTGAGCTCAATATCCTATTTATTTCTGTAGGCTTAACCATGAGAAATGCACTGGAAGGGTTTTTTGTTTTTTTTAATCTTTAAGGGAAAAGGATGTTAACATTATTTTTTAATTAACTTTAATACAATGTTTGTCTGGGCTGTTCAGCAGGGTTTTGTCTTTGTACTGATGACTACTGTGAATTCTTAAAAAATACAGCTTGCATTTGGCATTTATTTCAGTTAAAAAAAATCTATTTTAAATATCTCCATTACTCTATGCTTAATTTGCACTTAGCAAAACTATATTAATGGAAAAAGAATTATGTGAAAGAAACATTTCTGGATTAATAACCTGATGTGTAGGTAAAAACTTGTTGCAATGACTGTTTCTAACAAGCTCCTTCTTATAGAGCTGCAATGCTTTTTTCAGACTGACTTATTTGCTCTTTGATGTGATAAAAAACCCTGTGCTTATTTTATCTGAATGATAAATGATTGCAAGGAGGGAAGAATAGCTTGCAACAAAAGATACCAGCGATGCTCTTTTCATTACTGATTTCTTATGACAAAGATCAAGAAGTGAGAGACCTATACATCCATTTAGATTATTAATTACTCTCCATAAAATAACCTTCACATTTGAAGGTCTGTTTCAGCTACAGCCGTGGAACTCTGCAGGTTTTAATCACTTTTTCAACCGCTTGGATCAGAACAAAAAGTTCCCCTCTTGTAAAAAGTTTTCCATTTACAGTCTTATTGTATGTCTTTATTATATGCAAAGAAAGGGGATTTTTAAGTGCTGAAAGTCCAATTTATGGAAGATGAAACATAAATTTCTTGTTCTTTACAAAAATGGACTTTAATAAATGGGGTTTTGTCTGTCTTATCACATTTCCTTATTTGATTCCTTTTTTATTTTAGCTGATTTTTTTTTTTCTGTAGCACAGCATGCATTTGGGAGTCACTATTTAAAAAAACTTTCAGAATTTCTTAAACCTGTTGCTCTGTGATGTCCATTTTAGCGATGGCTTTTCAGTCTCAGTTTTCGTAGCATAGGGACTTCCCACAGCGTGGAGTGGGCTGGGAAGGCAGAACTCCTGCTCGACTTTCGGATGTTTAGCTGATTGCCCAAGAGCAGCGCTTGGCTCCTGCCCTGGGCCAGCCAGGGGGGTTTGGGACGGGCAGCACAGGAAAATCAGGGACCAGGGGGTGTCTGGGGGCTCAACATTCCTGCTGTTTGCTCCCTGCCTGCCACTGGGTGACCTTCGAGAAGGATTAATCTTGAGAGAAGCTGATTTCTGACATGGAAAGGTCTCTGGGATTGGTAATTCAAAAAGACAGAGAGGCTTTTAGTTTCGAGCGGCCACCTATGGTCACATCTCAGATGTCTGGCTGCATGTTCTTGTTTTCATGTTTCAAGGTCTAGAAGAGAAAAATGACTGAAGTATGATTAAAAACAGCATGAGAGAGCGCGTGTGTGTGTGTACCACAATGCATAACCAAACTTGCTGCTTTCTCCTCATGGCAGGTCTGAGCAGAGTTCTCCAGAAGTTCAGTTTTGGTTGGCAATATGCATTTTATCATCATTGTATTTATTTATACTGAGTCTTCCCTGGCAAGAGTGAGCTGTCTGTGGGCTGGGCACAGACTTCCCTGCAGTGTCACTCACAGCTCTTCTCTATCCAGGATTGAGTTTGGAGTCTCTCCTGGTCTCCCATGGCAGGCTGAGACTGATGAACCCCTCAGCATTTCTGCAAGGCTCACATTATCACCCTAATGGTATTTATTCAGGGTCTGGCGGTTCAGCAGAATATGGATTATCACTCAACATAATGTGGTAATTGGGCAAATAGTAAAGCTAAAAGTTCCTCTTGTATTCCTCTCCTGCCATTTGGATGATCCTTCATCCACCAGACCCTGTCCCCGTCCTTTGGTGATGTTCTCTGCTATTTTTCCTCATTTTCTGTCTCAACCTGAGCATTTCCAATTTTGCAGCTACTTTCCTGTGCCCAATTTTCAAAACATGCTGGAGCTTTTATAAGTGTATAATGTATCTTTCAGTTCACAGTATCTGCTCTGCCAGGCTGCTTTATAACTCGGTACTTCGTAAATCACTTTGGAACACCCTGTACATAAAAACACTATCTGAAAAAATATTCTATTCATTGTCTTGTTCAGGTGAATTACTGCAGCAAGGAATTTCTGCCACAACCCTCTGCCACAGAGGTTTTTTTTGTGCTAACTTTTAAATAATTTTTGTTGCCTCTCAGCATGAGTTGATGAAGGATAAAGAGAATAGACAAGCCTTGTATACTCAGTCAAGATGTTCTCATTTAAATTATCTGACTGGCTAGAACTTGGAGCATTATGATTGAATGTATCTAGAAAGGTGGTTTTGAAAAATAAATCAATAATATAAAATATTTTAAACTATCATATTTTAAATATAGATTAATATATTGTCAGAAAAGAGGAAAATAATGACGCTGACTACTAAAACCACAAAAATGTCAGGAAGCCCTGGGGCACAATAAAAATCTATCATTACACTTCTCCCTTAAAAACCATTTCATAGTGCTCTTGTAAATTCTATTTACAGAAAGTGAGGAGTCTAGAAAATTGCAAAATGTGTTTTAAGCATCACTGGACAGTAAAGTGATTTTTACCATAATATGGAATAGAAGAGCTTGAGTCTTTTTGAGAGACACCGAGGGCATGTCCCTTGAGTAAGAGAATAGGAATGAGGTCGTCATGTCAAGATGAGGAAAGCAATTAAAAGGAAAAGAAACTGTGGAAAAGCTGTAAGCAAAGCTTGACTTAACAAAGGTTGCACAGAAGGGAAGTTCAGGGCAGTGGAAGGCTGTGTAAGTGGTAGAAGATAATCTAACAGGGAAGAAAAAGTTGCAGAAAGGTTCAAATAAGGCTACAGACTTTTTTCTCACCACACATTCTGTTTCCTGGAATGTTTTGCAGTCCTTCAGGCAGGTGCACAGTACTTCAGTAAAGCACATAAGTGCTATGAAGTAATGAGGACAAGGTAAAAACAAAAGTTAAGGGTTTTGCACAGAGAATGAGGAGTTTTTTCCTTTTTCAAGTAACTTCCAAGGCAACATTCCCTTGCATGTCATGGCTGGATTACACGACTGCATATCTATGCAGGACAAAACCACTGCTAGCCGACAAGGTTTCTTTTCAGATTTCCAAACTGAAATTAGGAAAATATATAATCTCACTTGTCCTTCATGACTCATTGCCTTTTGACTAGTTGGGTAGCATTATGTTTATCACAGACAGCTTAATGACCCATAATTCTAATTTATAAACAAGAAATTAGTTTTATTAAAAGGCTGTCTGCAGAGCACTCTCTAGATTTGCCTGCCTAGACCTTCAGCCAGTCAAATCATGGTGGCGTATTCTGATAGCACTTGTCACTATTTATTTGTTTATGCAGTAGAAATACAATGACTAGAATTATTACCCTTATAAACAGGAGAGCAGAAATATTTGTATTCATTTTTGGCTGACGTGGAATCTGTCCTTTAGTTTTGTATTTGCATGTGTGTTTTCCAAGGGGAAAAAAAGAAGACTTCTCAAATGCTCATTGACCCAACACTTGATGTGTAAACAGGGGATGGAAAGTTCCACTCCAGTGGAAAAAAAATCTGTGCAATTATTATTATTATTTCAATGAACTCCTTTCTTGCTCATGGTGGCGAGAAGCCAGAATCCATTACGTGCCACCATATTGCCTTTTGATTAATTGCTTTGAGTCTCACTATTGCAAACATTATTAATGCCTCTTGATACCATCATTGTGTTTACTGCACATTGGAGCAGCTGCTATAGAAAACTTAACACCATTAACTGCATTTTTATTGAATGTGTCTCTGGTGTTTTATACTGATGAAGCCAACTTTGAAATGGCCTCCTTGTAACAAAAATGAACAGGCTTTGGTGCTTGTCACTTCCTTCACCTCTGGAACAGAATTTTACACTTTTGTAATGGAGGTAATGATTTCTCATTGTTGTGGATTTTTTTTTTACCTGGAACTACATGGATATGGGGGATGTTTTCAAAATGCTCAATCCCTATATTACACATGAAGACAAACTTCTAAGATGGTAACAGCGTTTCTCTTTGCTAAGTGGAACATGAAAACTATGTTGGTACAGATAAAAATGTCATTGTTTCATGTAAACCACTCACAAACATGAGTCTCATTCTCACAAGTGAGCTCTGAAATACAAGCAGTTAAATTGTTCTAAATCTAAAATAGTTGAAAAATGTATAAGGTTTTTTGTTTTAACCTGTTTTGACTAATCTCATTACCTAGTTAAAGAATAAGTAGAAATTCCTGATTTGAGACTCACAAAAAAGAGGGGGAAGTAGGATAACCAACCCCACCAGTTCTATTGTTTTATAAAGTAGCTCCTCTTCAGCACCCTCACTGCTTAACCTATATTTAGAAAGTCATGCATGTGTCTTTGTCAGTTATTTATGTTGTAAAGACAAGATCTCAGATGCAGCAGTCTTTGATATCCACATTGACACTTGAGACTGCAGTCCCCCATGGAATCTGCATGCAACTTCCAGTAATGTGTATTCTAAGCAAGAGTTTCTTTCTGTAAGATAAAAAATATGGATATTTCTAGAGTTTTTGACTTGTGTATTAAGAAGCGGTTATACATTTTGGTGTTCAACACTTTCTCAGAGACCTGTATGTTTCTAAGCGTTTTTATCAAGAAGAAACTGTGACTCCAATCTAGAATGCAGCCTTAGAGGGAGATGTGACTGGATTTTCTGTACCGAGGATGGAGAGGAGAGCTCTTCTCCTAGGCTGCTCTATTCCTTGGCTTCGCCAGACTTTGCTCATTACTTATCTAGAAAATAACAAACAGTGATTTCCCTGCTCTGAGATAACTGATGCTGTTGTAAAGCATCTTCCTCCCCCGAAAGTATTTTTATTGGGTGTGCTGCTATTTTAATCACTGGAATTCCCATAAATCATCATTGGTAGGGGATTCTGTAGGACTGGTCCATCAGAAGTGGAAGATCCAGACTGATGCAGCTTCCTTTTTTCCCAGCTGTCCATGATAGCAGTCATCCTCTTAATTGAGTGCATGAGCTAGGTACTAATTTGCCTTGCATTTTTCATGTCGAGAGAAGGTAGATAAACAACTTTGAGCTCCTTTGGGTAATTGAGAAGGTAATGGCAATCTTTGGGTCTAATTTAACACTTTCATTATTCTCCTGTGTAGAGTCTGATTTACTGGTAGCAGTTGTGTGTTTCACCAGCTTCTGTCAATACATTTTTTTGTTCCATGCTGACAGTGAAGAGCAGCAAGGTGCTGTACAGAAAATCACTGACGGCATCAAGAGCATGCCCTTTAAAACGATGTATTTTAATTAGACATTGACATCTGGTATGGACTGTGAATGCTTATTTGCACACCTGCAGGCTATTTGATATGAAGAAATCCCAAGTACCTGGAGAATTTATCTGCAGATGGAGTTTAGTGATTTAATTTAATATAGCAATTGTGAAGAATGTATTGAATGTATAAGTATTGTAAAATTTGTATGCCACATAGGTTCCATGTACTTAAAAGCTGTTCATTACATAAATAACACTTCCCCTTCTGTCAATTTTCATAATTGATAGAAAGACAAAGGGATTATCTTGACAATATTAGAATCTTTGAGAGTAGAAAAGGTTTTGTTGAAACCCACCTTGATTTTTAATGAGACTTACAAGGGACAGAAGTGAATATCCATGAAGAAAATACATTGTACAGCAAGCTCATTTGGGCTAAGCAATCCCTGAGGAATCCCACGTCAAACAGTCAGAGAACAGCAAAGTTCACTCAACATTCATAATTACTTTAATGATGTTGTTTGTTGTGGAGTTTAGTTTTAGTCACAGATTTCATATTAAGAAATATTCATAAACCTTTGTAAAATGACTGTTTTGTCCTGCGTCTAAGTACTGAATCAACCATGACACTGCAGAACCTTGAAGTTAGGGATCACTTTAATAATTTCCTATGGCAATTTTGAAATTTCACATTCCAGGATGGATAATTACTGTCATTCTCCTCTGCTCTCCCTTACCAAAAATTTCTCTCAAGAAATGAGAACTGTGGACAAGACCCTTTTTTGTGTTAGATGCTTCTCCTGTTTAAAGTTACATGCAGGTGTTCTTATTTTTCTCATTTGTCTGCTGCTTTCAGGCAGAGGAAAGGGCTGGGGGGAAAAAAAAAAAAGTCAGAGAGGATTTAATTATATATAGGGAAGAAGCAGAAGAAAAACTGATTTTATTTCCAGAAATGCTACGTGCTCTGCTTTTTAAACTCTCCATGCAGAGGATTGCTTCAGTTTTGCATGTTCTAATCTCAGGGATGCAGCACGAAGGCACCAATGTCACCCCTTCAGCTGCTTCACATGAGGAAGAGATTCATGTGGGTAAGCTGCAGCAAGTGCTGGAATTGTGTCACTGATGCTGCAAGACCCTTTTCCCTTTAGGTATGCAAGGTCTGACACATTGCAGCTGGGAGGGGGAAGCCTGAAGCTCTGCTGTGTTAGAGACTTATTAGGTCTTGATATATGGCCTGGAATACAAATCCTTTCCTTTGTTCACCTATGGGCATCTCAAATAAAGACTTGCAGGGCACCAAAACATCTGTCTGGAGATCAGATGTATAGTCTATTTTACAGGTTTGCAGCATCTGGAAGAAATTATAGCTTGTGGTTTATACCTGGTTTCCAGTTGTCTTGTTTTCAGCATCTCTATCAGAAAAAATCTATTCCACTCACAGGCTCTTATTTTCTTGAAAAAAAACCAAACCTGCCCACACACCACAGCAGTGTTGTGAGTTTGTCTCAAAATATGTGAGCTAGGCAAATGTGGTAAATCAAGATGTGAACTTGTCATCAGCATATGCAAATTTCTATGCATTAGATAAATTTAAAAAAAAAAAAAAGTGAGATTGGAATAGGAGAAAATGCTTTACCTGAGCAGCATCACTTCCATACAAACCACAAAGGAAAGGTTTGGAGGGAGCGGAGCATGTCCCTTGCTGAAGAATTATCACCCCACTAGCTGTGATCTGCTCTTACAGCTGGTCAAAAGCAATGGCTCTAAACCTTGCTTCTTAATTGCTCATTTGGCAACAGTACCAGTGGGAGATATTGTACAACCGTTCCCTATAATAATCGTTAATCAGAGGTATAAATGCTGCATCATCAGTGCCTGGTAATAAGGAAATCCTGCCATGTTTTTTGACCACCAGACAGGGCTGGGTGACATGGCACTGATGCTGCTAATTTGCTTTGGCTACAGAATATTCTAAGAGCAGAAAACAGGGGCTACACCAAATTTTTTTTTTCTTAAGCTGGTTTTTTGTTTTGTGCCCAGCGTAGTCTCTTGTCATTTTGCCCAAATCCTGAGGAGTAAATATTCCTTCGCAGTTTCTGGCCATTTCATCAAGAGGATGAGACACTAAGATTGCTCTGGATGTATTAATTAATGTGTCACACTCAGGCCTTTTCTCGGGGGCCTGTAAATCTTGAGCAGCACAAGAGCAGTTACAGTAAGAGAGAAGGGAAAATTGGCTGATGTGATGAGAGAGGCTGTGCCTCAATAAGTTCTGCTAAGTCCACAGTGTTCCGCTGCCTTTGTAGGTCTTCTGCCCAAGAAAATCAGTATAACTGAATTGGGTCCATTCTCTTGAACCAGCATGTTGTTATTATTTCTCTATTTTCACTATTTTTTCCTCTGCTATCTTCAAGTCACACCTCTGTGTTCTTAGGGATAATAATGGGAAAGAAAAGGTAAATGTATCTGTTTTCCTAATAACACAGGAGGTGATACAATCTGGCAAACAAGCTTTTAAGTAGATCTCTGAAAACGTTCATATTTCCTTAGTCAAATAAATATTTTAAGTTTATTTCAGCTTGTTTATGGCTTTGCTCTTTTTTTTCCCAGTTAACGTGGTTTATAATTTCATCAGAAAGATGTGTTGATCTTTGATGATGGGTACAAACTGTCTCACACAAAGGGAATTAATGCAGTTTTCACTGCAGGTCTTTTCACCTGCCTTGTTAAATTTCTGATAGGAAATAGTGGGAATAACAGGACTAGAAACCTGAGTCTGGTCTCATCATAAGCAGGGAGATCCTCCCTACTCTCAGCAGAGTCCCTGACAGCTCCCTCCCTAAAATATTGCTCTTTTTCCCTTTCTTCAGACTGTGTCATTCACTCAGCTAATTGGGCAGCTTTAATGAGGTCAGTCAGCTTGTTCTCTCTGTCTGTCAGGAGCAGAGGTAGATGTACGAATGCAAACTGAAATTTGTCTGATTCTGTCGGCTTTAGTCCTTGGCTTTTTGTCTGGCAATGCAGAAGTGGGCTCGGTGTCTGTCACACCAAGCTCTGAAAAGCCAGAGCCACACAGGCACAACCGAAGTGTCCAGAACCAACTGTGCAAGTTCTGTCCATCTTGCAGTTGGAACTCCTCCTTGGCAGATTGGATAATTATTGATTAAATAATTTATTAACAAAGAGAAATTATCTAGATCATTGATCTAGAAATGCAGAAGACCCTTTCCAAAGCAAGAAAATGCGCTACTGAGAAAAGACAGAAGCACTCAGTGGTCTCTGGATATTGCAACATAATACTGCCTACACTAGCAGGATATTAATTAAAGATAAATGATGGTGGAATTGTGGAAAGCAACTTCTTAGTAGAAAAAATTGTCTTTTTGGGTTCTGGCTAGTGCTGAAAAGA
The DNA here is from genome assembly GCA_013400915.1 of Pardalotus punctatus. Lineage (NCBI taxonomy): Eukaryota > Metazoa > Chordata > Aves > Passeriformes > Pardalotidae > Pardalotus > Pardalotus punctatus. The sequence goes on along the minus strand of VZTX01000966.1, from coordinate 88,991 downwards.
TTTGGAGGGACTTGATGTGCCTTGAATGAAATGGCAAAAGATCTTGCAGTCAAGACAGGTGGTTTAAAAAGCATCAGAAACAGGTGCAGGTGATGCACAGTGCTGTGCAGAGTGAAAACTAGGAAGGGTCTCCCAAATACAGCGAGAGCAGGCACTGCAGTGCTGTACTGACCCTCCCAGTACTGGCAGCAGGCATCTGTGGGGACAAGACACTGTTAATGAGCAAGGGCACACGTCTTCATGGGGACAGAAACAATAACAGAGACATATATCCATCTGCAGAACTTAGAAACTTACTCCTTTGCATCATATTACATTAATTAAAGTCTGCTAATTTGAAATGCATAGTTTTTCCTTCCCATTGAACTGGAACAATTTCAGGAAAAGAAAAGAGCTGGCAGTGAGAGCCCAGAGTTAAAATATTATGTTAAAATCAATGGCTGCGAGAAGAGTAAGCAAGTCAATTCTTGCTAGTGTTTCATGTCTTGATCATTCAGATCTCATCCTTGCTGTTGCTTGGCTTTTTAGACACTTTGCATCAGGATTTTTGGTTTGTTTGGGTTTAACCTTCTTGTTCCCAGCTATCAGTTCTGCTCAGCAACTTCATTAACATGTTTGGCATTTCATTTCAAAGGCTAGACTTGTACCTTCTGTGTCACTGTGCGTCCCCTGGGGGAGCCTGCCTTTCCCAGGCTAAACACAGACTTGTCACTGGTGTCAGCTCCAGCGGCACTGGCAGCTGTGATGGTCTCTGGTTCCCTTCAGCTCCTGTAAGGCTGCACTGCTTTCACCCTCAGGGTCCGTGGCAGCTCCGAAGGGTCATGGTTGCTATAAAACAGCAGACCAGGCAGCCGAGTGCCTGAGCGACAGGGATTTCTGCACAGGAGCATGGCCCTGAGCCCTATGATCACATGAGAACCTGCTCAACCTCTGGCTACCACTAATGGAAAGTTCATTGATGTAATTGGCCAACATAACAGACTTTGTAAAACCATAAACCTTGGTTTGGTTTGGGATCGTGGTCCTGATATAGGAATTCAGTTTGTCTGTCTTATTCTTCTGCTACATCTGAGCACTGTCAGGGTGTACCTGTGTATGTGCAAGCTTGTGCTTTGGAGAGAAGATACTTGAAAGTTAAAAGGTTTAACTCTTTCTCTTCTGAAGGTTTGTTTTAAAATCCTGGTTAAATGGAAAAATGAAAACCAACGTGACTAACCCCGGAAATTTGCCATTTCCTCTTATGTGTCCATCACAAAGCAGTTCGAGGTCTCCAGATGTTTGCACAGATTTTGGCAGGTACCTGACCTGCACAGGAGGGTTTTGGGAGGTCCTGTGCTGGTCTGGATGCAGCAGGGGGGGGAAGCAGGAGGCAGCAGAGTCTCTTGTGTTGTTACTTGCAGCGCTGTCAATCCCAGGAGTACATCCACTCCAGATTTCCAGCTGGTTCACCCTTCCATGAGCTGTTGTTCTGTGTCCCTGAGTGATATTTCAGGAATCAAGTCAAACATGGTAAAAATAACTATCTCCTATCATTTACTTTTATGAATTTACATTATTTTGAGCAGCAATTACTGGCTGACTCAGTCGCTGGCAATGGAAAAAGTGTCATTTTAAGTAAGTCAGGCCAAGATTTGAACAAGATTGAGACTATTTGATAAGATGTCAACAAGTGAAGGTTGCAGCCTTGTCAGTACTGACATTCCAAGTTCTCTTGTGTCCTGTACAAACTGTCATAACCTTTAAACAGGGGTTTCAGCAAGATGAATTGCTTATGTCACACAAGGGGATGGGTCAAATCTAGACTGGAATAAATTGAAAGTGCAGTAGGCTCTTGTTTTTTTAGGCTTCTAAATCAATTCAGATCTTTAATAAATAAATAAAAGTTTTCATACAGATTGTAGTCAGTTTCTTTGGCTAAAGAACCTGACTTTGGGACTTGAAGTGACATAAAAGGATTTTAATGTTACTGTGTGCTATGGAGCTTTTGACTTTGAGAGTGAAAATCCTGGATGCTGGAGTAGTTGGATGTGATTGAAAAACAAGGGGCTTAGTTTACTGTAGAACAGATAATGCTGTGTACAGTTGTAAATGTAGGGTCTGCCTGTGCATGAGTTCTTGAATTGGAACAAACATCTTTATACAACAAACCTTTTCTGCTGTTGTAATAAGTACTCATATGACCCCACTAATCAATTTTTAGTGTTCTGTTTTTCATCTGAGTGAAAGTCTACATGTAATTTAAAAGTTTTAAAAAATTCATTTGTGTCAAAGATTTCTTCTTCTTCTTTTGAATGAGCAGTGCACAGTCACTCTTACAGCCATTCCCCCGTAACTGCTCTTGTCCATCCAGGCCATAACAGGTACTTATTTGTCTTTCTTAAGAGCTGGGCCTTTCATCTTCTTCCTGCAAAGTGAGCCATTATTTCCTTACTCCAGATGTAAGGTTTAATAACTCTTACCTTGCTTGGACACGAGAATGTCATCTGGTGTGTTTTCTAAAGCATCCCCTTTGTAAGGCTTTTACAACCTGTTCTTATATTTGTACTTTGATGTAAGCGACTTTTTTTTTTTCCACCTAGCTCATAATACATGAAAGACAAAAAAAATATAGGTACAATAATTGCCAACTGAGAATATTTGACAGGGAGTGATAGGCTCTTTCCATTAAAAAAAAAAAAAAACACAAAGGTTTTCATATGGATTTATACTAATCTCTTTAACAAATTTTTCTTATAATAAAGGTTTTGTAGATAATACATGTGTTACATCAGAAAACAGTCAGACACTTTGAAAGATCCTCATCAAGTTCTCATCTCTTTATGAAAAATAATAAAAAAGAGCTTTTTTGTTTCTAAACGTATTTCATTAAAATGTCCAGTTGATAAATCTCCTACAGAGCAAGTGTCTGTAGTCAAGATAATAGTGACCAGCTTCTGTGACCGTCACTCCAAATGACAGACAAAAAGTGGAGAATCAGCTGGCAGTGCCCTGGCTAACATTCCCCACAGCTATTATTCACTTTTGCTGTCTGCTTCATCTATTCTTGTTTTGCTGCTTTACATACATTGACTTATTGCCACTATATCTCTTGAGGTGTCTTCTTTTTTTTCCTTCAAATGGTAAAAATCCCCACTTGTCCTTGGTTTTGTGCCATCCAAAAATAATCTTTGTAAGCTTTCTGTGTTGCTATCTTTCAAGCCTCATCTAAAGAACGAATTCATGCTCATAGATCTCATTGTACCTTAATGTTTATTACTTCTTTTTATGGTAGAGAAAATGAAATGTCTTATCAACATCTAACTTAAAAAAAAACTTTTCTAATTATATCCATTCTTTTCATAACAGTCACCCCCAGGTTATGGAAGTGGTCTTCAAGAGTGCACCGCTGCCCTAAAGTGGTGCAGTGTAGTGGAGGTTTCTGGTTTGGTTTTTCACCAGCTGGGATGTGAGTGATGTTATCCAGCCGGGGCAGGAGCCTGGAAGTCTCTCTGTGCTTTTCCAGACTGCTGTACTTCTCACAGAAATCCATCTGTAGTACTTGAACAGCATGCATAATGTGGCCTTCTTTCCACCCATGCCATTAGCAGAGAGAAAAAATAATGAAATAAAAACAAATCCAACCTCATTCCCTTCACGTTAAGCTCCAGTCCTGCTCATGGATGGCTCAGCAGGGCTGTTTGCTGGAGCTGAGCTGTTCAACTGAGTCTACCCCAGCTGAGCTGCCCTGGCTACTGCAAACTCAGGTGTCTTGGGCTCCAGAACAGCAAATACATTTCCTCTCTGGAGCCAGACACCTTCTTTCCTCTCACGCTTCCCGGCTGGGCTGTGGTGCCTTACACCCACTGACTGTGCAATGTGGCGTTTGTGGATTCCTCCTCCTCCAAGCGTGGTTCACATGGGGCTGTCTGGATCATTTCAGCAGCTGTTTGAGCTCTGAAGACATTTGATCCCAGTGTGGGGGTGATTATCCCTTCCCCATGGCAGCACTGACAGTTTTCTGAGCTTTTGCTGAAGGTTTGCAGCTGTCTGTTTGCAGACAGGGAGCTCAAAGAGCCCCTTCCACCACAACTCTTCTCACCTACCTGCCCTCCCTGCCAGGGCCTGCTCCCAGCTGCCTTTGCTCTTCAAAAAAAGCCTCAGGCAAATGAAATCCCAGGAGACAGAGCTGCCCAGGATGAGGAAACACTGCTTGTCTAGTTTGCCAAATTAGCCTATAATAATTACGTTCTTAAACTGATCCGTTTTCATGGTTAATTTGGCTGGCAGAAAATGAAGACACTATTTTTGCAGCATATATGCACCATATGAATATAATTACTTGGAAGCACTGCAGAGTCCAGGATTGAATGCTTTTAAAAAAAAATTTCTAATGAGCATGAGCAGGCTGTGCTGTTTGCAGTTGCCTGGGTAACTGAGATGAGACCTTTACCTGGCTCTCTCTGGTACCAGTGCAGGAATATACACTAATTCTGATGTTTGGGCTTTACCCTGAAGTATTTTATGGAGATAGGAAAGGTCAAAAAAACATCTTTAAGCCTGCCCTTCCTGCATGCATCTGAGCCTATGATCAAGCAATTGATCCCTCTCACAGGAGAGCTGTGTGTGACTGGAATTGAAAGGAGTTGGTTCCCTTCGCTTCTGCACCTAATTGCGAATTCTGTCCTGTGATGACAGGCACGAGGAGACATCGTGGGTGTCTGCTCTGGCTGTGATTGGACTTTGAGAAGCAGCTCTGAACCCCAACCATGGGCATTGCCAAGAGCTTTCCATCCCCACTGTCAGGAGGTCTGCAGGAACCCCCTCCTGTGGGGTCCCAGTCCCTGGGGCCCAGCCTGGGCTGGCTCTCAGAGATCAGAAATTGTTGGTGCAACGTCTGCCTTCACAGCCCTGCTTCCTGCAGGGAGCACATCTTCTCCATGCAATGCCATGAGCTGCTTGAAATTTCTAAATGACTTGTGTCCTAGTAACCTTGGAGACTGCATTGCTCCTACTGCTACAACAGAATTGTTAGAACCAAAGTTTAGTGGCTTTGGGACATGCTGCAAGGCTGCTTTATCTGGGTGCTTGGAAAAGGGGGCAGATTTGAAGGTGAAAACGGCACAGTATTGGTACATCTTAGGTGTGGTAAATAGGAAAGGTAACCCAGTCCTTAATGTTGAAATGTATTAGACTGCAGATGGCTTGTACAACCACAGAAGAGACCATGCAGAGGAGGGATTATCAAAAAATCCCACTTCTACCAGGCGGTGGAAAAGATGGATAACCATTTTAAGAAATATTAATTTAAATTTTACTTTAGCTTGTTCCTAACTCAGCATTTATGACTGAAATAAAGGCTAGAGTGTTATTTGCTATAAACATGCTGGTTTTTTCCTGTGGAATAGTCAAAGAAAATCATTATGCAATAATTATGCCAGAATAGGCTATACTGCTAGAGCTTAATGGTAAATCTCTCTGTGTTGACAAGTTCAGTGGCTGCCAAACAGACACAGAGGCCCTGAAGTTATTGCTGCCTCTTTCTGCTGCAGTGTGTCTCGCAGGGAGTTTCAGAGATGAGGACTGAGAATATGAAGTGGATTTTAAAATCCTTTATTTTTTCAGCTGTGGGAGAACTGAACAGGGAGCCTGAGATTTTTCTTCTAATTCAAGATTTCAATTTGCCTCTTAAGAATAAAATCCCTTTTCTCTAAACAGACCAAGAGAACTGTTACTCTGAAACATTCTTATCTGCAGCCTTTCCAAACTACTTGATCTGTTATTTAATCTGGCATTTTTTCTAAATGTCATTTTCCATATGTATCCCTAAAACTGTGATTGTGTTTTTCAAGTTATTTCAATCAGAAAGTGTTAGTAAAGTCATAGTGGATAACATGAAAAAAGACATTCCTTTTTCCCAGGAGGATGAACAGAGTCCATGTATGACATAAATCCACCGAGACACAAATCCCTATGTCAGAAAACCAAATGGGTGTCACTGTTGTCATCTTCCTTTATACACAGCCGTGTGCAATGGAATTTTTGCTTAAGAGGGCCATTACTGAGCCTTGTGTTAACACATTTCAGAGCAAGGGAGTTCTGTGCATCAGAGCACCATGGATGAATGCATTGACAGATGCCCAGGAAAGCGAAGTGGCAGCAGCTCCTCAGATCAGCCTGCGTGCAGGTTCACTCTCGTTGCTCAGAAACACCTTCTTCCTCTGCTCCTCTGCATCTGGAGAGCTGCAGCACTGAAAGGGCTATTAGGGAGCACAGGTTTCATGGAGAAAGTAGGAAAAGGTCAGGAAAGCTGCTGTGGCCACTCTGTATCATAGTTTCTCATATATATTCAGTTTTCTGATCTCTCTGTGGAAAACAACAGGGGGTGTATCCTGCATGATCCCTAACAGGACATTTGTTTTCTGCCACCTGTGACTCTGAAACACTGCTGAAAACTCAGCCTCTGCTTTAACTTTCTTCTAACCATACTTGGGCTGTTGTCAGGTGAATGATGGTGAATGACTAAGGTAGGGCAGGTTTCTTAGGAAAATCTTCTTTGGGAAGGTGGCAGATTGTCAGGAACTTGAGATTCCATCCTGGGCTCTGTTGAAAATCTGCCTCGGAGTTTCCCTCAGCAAGAGGGAAATTTTTTTCTCATTTCTTCCTCAGCAAGAGCCACACATTGCCAAGAACACTTGAAAATAAGGCTCCAGTTATAGTTTCCTGATCTGCTGAGATGTCTGGCAGTGAGCTCTGCAGAAACCAGCGCCTGTGCAGCAGGCAGGGACAGCCCTGCAGGTGCCCTGTGAGCTCACACGCAGCTCTGAGCCCAACCCGTGCCACCTGGAGCTCATCCCCAGCACAGACTGACAGACACTCCTGCTCCGGGGTGCTGAAACATCCCCTCCTGTCCAGCCACATCCACAGAGTGACCTCAGCAAGGTTTGACCTCTAGGGCTCTGGATGGCAACTGCTGATGGAGAGCTTTGGGGGTTTTCTCTTGCAGTGCCACTAGCAGTTTTTTGTTTGAATGTGTTGCTTGGCTACAAGTCCTTCTTTGCATTTGAAAGCTCACATATAAAACCTAAATTGACTTTTCTGGAAGTGTTGGCTGCTGAAAGAATATATTGCTTTACAACCAGGAGTCTGAAAATTAAAATGTCCTCTAACGTTTTGCTTCCTTGTCACTTAGCCTGTTCAAACACTCGTGCCATCCTTTAAATAAAATCTACTAATAAACAGCAGCTGGAATAATTGATGCAGAAAATCACAGAGCACAGCATTCTGTATTTATTGTTTGTTTTCAGTGACATGGGCACTGTTAGTTATAGTGGCCTGGATAGCAGTTCTTCTGAGTAAACTATGTAACATAACTGCATTGTGGCTTCTGGCTCTCCTTAACCTAACTTGGCCATCACAGTTTTTAAACATGGGCTGTCTTTAAAAAAATTAGCTCATTTCTGTCAGTGATGTGGTGGGCAGTGAGGAGGTAAAGTACAGAACACACCGCGATGGCCATGTCTGGTTTCTGCTTGGCTAACTGGGGTTGTTCAAGGAGCAGGGGAAAAGATTTCTGCCAGGAAATGATGAGAGTTGTACTGCTGTAGTTTGAATAATTCATCCAATTTGCCTGAGCGTAGCTGTGGCTCTTGTTTGCTGACAGTCAAATAACAGCTTAAAACCCCTGAACTATTTATTTGGCACTTATTGGGGTGTGGGAGGTTTGCTTCACCTCTAATCCTCATCCTTGCTACCAGTCCTCCGGGAAGAGCTCACCCGTGTGATGCAGCTCAGAAATACCGTGTTCTAAGCTCCCCTTGGGGATTCACATCTCCATTGCCACACGCTCTGCTCTCTGCCAAAGGTGGCCAGGGCTGGTCTGGCTGGGGCTCTCCCAGCCTTCTCTCATCAGGTTTGGGGTCACCAGCTCTTGCTAAAGTGCCGCAGAAACGTGTTGCAGTGGAAGATTGATCCGCCTCAAAGCCATCAGACGGAGTTTTCACACGTCTGCTGTGGTTTTAATGAAAAATTCATAGTTTTGATTTTGCTGACCGTTTTTGGTCATATCCTGGTCTGAATACATAATTCTTGATTAGTTGTGTCCATTAACTGAGCTTTCAATTAAACTCACATTTAAAAATTTAGCAGTCAATTTCAAAAAGGCTGGGTTTAGTTAAGTATAATGAAAATGTTGTCAAAGGAGTTGCATTAAAAGCATTGCAGCTAAATTCTGAATTAAAACAGGTATCATACTTTCCTGAATATTAATTTTGATTAAATCCTTGACTCCAACAAAACTGCTCTGAATCATTCTACTATAGCTTAACTACTTTGTGTTGGAAATAAGGTAGGCGTCCCACTTCTGATGCAGTGGCTAATTAGGTTAACAGCCCTAAAACACGTATTAAACTGGTAATTAAAAATAAAGGCACACTGCACATGACAAATGAGAGACATATCTGGCTGCAGAAAAGTTTGCCCTTTATTCTGTACCTCTCTGGAACATGAGTGGATTCTACAGTGCAGAGAGAATAAAGAGTACATTATTCCTTCCTCTATCCTTTTTGTACTACCTAGTACAATTCCAAATGGCTCTTAAAAAAAAAAAAAAAAAAAAAGTTACTCAAATAGAAGACTGTAGCTTTCAAGTTATGCCCACGTCTTCTAAAACACCTGCATTTTATATTGTGTCTGACTGGCTCAGTTGTGTGAAGCATGGAGGGAAGTCTGAAATTTAGGAGATTTCTAGAAAGGCTCATCAGTTTAAATTCTGGAAATCCATAGAGCTACCGTAATTGAGGATGGTGCTATTTTTACAAGGTTTTCTGGATATTTAGGAGATTGATCTTTATCCTTTGTTGGATATTTGCATCTTCTACATGTGGATTATTTAAAGCATTGACCTTGTACACTTATTTCCCTAGATAGTTTACATAATTAGAAGAGACAGGTTCCTTGTATTATCTCAGATTCTCTCAAATCCTCCTTTGCAAGACTCCCACCTTTCTTTTGCCTAAAGGAAGACCAGAATATGAATATGGGTATTTTGGCATCAAGCATCTCCCTAGAACTATTACCATCACACCGCAGAATTGGTACCCTTGTCAGACCTCTGGTCCACATGTCGCTGAGTTTTCTTAAGAAGTATCTGTGGTGCCTCTATCCTTGGAGATATGCAGAGCTTGAGCAGGCAAGGCCCTGAGCAATCTGATCTATCTCTGTGTGGGGCACTGGATCTTTTTGGGGTCCTGGCTGGTGTAAATTATTCTGTGCCACTCAACAGGTCAGGGCATAACCTCACAAAAATTTCCTTTCAAGCTCTCAGCTCGGAACAGGTTCATCCCCTGGAGCAGGAAATGAAGGAGAATACATAAATCTTGTATGTTTATAAATGATACAACTATTATTCTAATTTGGATGGCAAGAAACATGCTCCCAGTGTATCATATATTTTCCCTTATGAATCTCTGTGTTTTACGACTGCTCTTTGAGCTCTAACCATTCCTTGAAAGATAAAGTGCTCAGAAACCAGCAAAAATCATTTAACTGTCTGTCGAGTAGGTCAGGAGGGAAAGCAGTTGAGGATCTCGGGAGGGTTTTGCTAGCTCTAAGCCTGCTATGCTGCTCTCTGAAATGGTGCTTGAACATGCTGGATGAAAAGAGCATCCTGGATAGAGCACTGAGTATGTAAAGTGATCTGGATGGGCTCCCAGGGCTGCTTCCCAGCCCATGCTGCTAACATGGATAATAGCCTGTCTCTTCCAATGAATAGCACAGTGTGGAGAACCCAGTAGTTGCAGGAAAACAGACTGCGAGCATGTGCCAAGAGGATTGTAGTGGCCTGTTAAGCGCTGGGAACATAGTTTAGAGTGTGTCTTGTTGAAAAGATCTGATTCAGTTGGCACTTGTTTCCAGCTTCAGCAGCATGTCTGGAAACAGAGAGCTCCTGTGAGTCAAAGCAGGGATGCAGGAAGAGAGGAGGAGCAGGAAAGCACCCGTCTGCTGGAGCTGTCAGCAGAGTGCGAGGTTCCCCAGGGGCTGCGCGCAGAGGAGCAGTCGGGGCGGGAGGTTTGAGGGAAAGCCAGATGGCTGCAGTTCTCACGAGGAGGTTGGTATGCCAAATAACTTTGTACATCCCTAATGTGTGAAAAGGGATCGGCCCTTGACTTCAAACTTACAGAGTGTTTGTCACGCTGCCTGATGCTTTTCTGGCTTTTTCTCTGGTTTTTTCCTTCGCAGACAGCAGGGTTTGCTGTAGCCATCGTGCAAATAGCTCACGAGGTACCTGTGAGCTGCCTGGCTGTCCTGCCACTGCCAATGGTGGGGATGTGGTGCTATTTCGATTGGCAGCAACTGCAGCGTTCAGAGTTATTTGTGTCTGGCTGAGTTCCAAATGGATAATTACATTCTGCCTACCTAAAATTCCCCCTTACAGAATTTCGAAATCCATTGCTCAAAGCTGTTTTTATAATGTTGCTATGTGCTCTTAATTGGTAAATACCTTCCCCTCAACAGGCAACTGCGTTTCAGTGAAAAGTGAGGTGACCTTGTACACATTGTAGTGTCCCCATCATCAATTGTAAATCCATGTAAAAAATATAAGTTTTTCCTGCATGCATCATCCCAGCTGCCATCTCCCTGATGATATGTTTCTTGTACTATGTACTTGTAAAGCAGTTGGCTCTAGTTTATTGAAAAGAAAATTACTTTTTCAAAGTTTCTCTATCATACAGGCAATTTCTATGGTTTTAGCAACAGGTCTTTATTACCTTTTTCTTGGGTTTTTTCACATTTTTTTCACTCTGTGCAAGGCAGCACTGGCCTGTATCCCCTGTGTTTAAAGTGACCTGTAATTCAGGGATAAGGAGAGATTATTCCAGAACTGGACACCCCCTGCAGAAGCTTCCACGTGCCCAGAACCTGGCTATAATGTTGAGTCATAATTTCAATCAGACATAATGAAGTAAGACAGAAGTAGGTAGATCAATATCAGCACAGTCCCTATTGTAGGAGATTTTGTCATCCCCGTGGCTGGGCCATCCACGTGGTGCATGAATTTCATTTTCCCATTTCCAGGGCCATCTGAGAGCTGATGCCTTGGAGTGCTTATCACACAAAGCTCTGAAGTGGGTAGTGCCAGGTGCGGGTATTGAAGGCTGAAATTATACATGTTCTCCTATATTTAACTGTAATTAAACAGACACTTGAGTATCCGCTCATCCGGTTTATGCTTTTTTAGGCTTTTCCACCATTCAGTAAACACATCATTTTAGCTCTATTCCTCACATAAGGTATGTGCTCGGGAGTGATTAAAAATGTTAAGCTGTGTAAGGTAGACTTCACATTATTCTTGCGGAAAATGTGTTTTGATGCCATTTCCATCCTGTCTCCTGCAGTCTTCTCTAAAAAGGGAAAAAAAAAAAAAAGAAGACTTGTGTTAGGAAAGTGTGTTCCTCACTGGGAAAGGGAAGAAAGCAAAACAAAACATGTGCAGCAAATCAGAGAGTTGCAAGCTTGTTCTCAGCTTTTGCAAACACCATCATAATGAACCTTCCACTTAGAGATCTGCAATTAAAAAAAAGAACCTGTGATGGTCCTGCTAATGACACCATGTTCCATGTTTCAGTAACCTGTTTATGCTCTGAGGCTTTGGAAAAACAAACAAATAAATGCTTGAGCAGTGCGATTTCTAAAGTCGGGGTTAGGACAGGAGAAGGCCTCCTGGCTGTATCAGCCACGGCAGAATATCACAGCTACACTTGCACTGTAGCCCTGCTTTCAGGGAAGACTCTCTCGGGTGTTGGGATGCTTGCTTTCACAAAATTGTGGGGTGTTCGTGTCTGAATTTGAACTTATTTGATTCAAAATTTCTTGCTGGGGAGAGAAAAGGTAAATGACGAACAGGCTGAAACCTTAACTTCCCATGTTTCCCTTTGCATGCAGACTGCAGAGGAATAGGTTACCTACAGCATAATCCTGCAGATCAGAGCAGCAGAGCTGGTTTTACTCTCTCCTATGCTTGTTATGAGGAGTCTCTGCCCCTGGCCTCTGGTTTTTGTAATAACTAGGGCATCTGGTTGTTTTAATGTTGGTAGCCCCAAAGAACATCTAGAGAATGAGAAAAATTTTCACCACACCAGGGAAAATTCTCCAGCAAGAAAGGAATGGTGTATGTTATACTGCCCATTCAGTCACCATCCATTATTGAGATCTGTATTCTTGTCTAATGCTTCAACATTGTTGTCATATAATTACAGCCCACTCTGCTTTAGGTTTTGTTCAGGTTTCAGGTTATGTTCAGATTTTATTTTTTTTCCTTCACTTGTTTATCCTACTGGCCTCCTCAGAGCCATTGGAGTTGTACTTGAGCATGGGAAGAAGTGCTGGTGCTCAAACTCCCACATTTCTTATTTTTTCTCCAAGAGCGTATTTCTGCCACGGGCAGTGCTGTGAACCAGATTACACGATTTCCTATTTTGCAGGACCTGTAATAACGAGGTAAGCAGAACTGTCCAACATGGAGCATCTTCCATCCCAGCCAGCAGGTGAATCTGAGGAGATTTATTGGACAGAAATACTGCCTTCCTGCCATTAATAAAACTAAAGGTTTTGGGTAGTGCTGCACAGTTATTTCTCCATGTGAATTTATGAGGGCATTCGGGGAGAGCTGTTTTTCTTCTCCAGGTTCCCTTTCCCATGCAGTGAGTGATGGCTGTGCTGTGCCGGCTGCGAGGCGAGCAGAGAGCAAACAGTCCATAAATGTAACTACCGCCAGGAGAGCTCCTGGAGCACGGCAAAGTGCTCTAATGGAGGCACAGGCAGGGTGGGCAGGCTGTAAAATAAATGCATTGCTACTTAAAGAGTTGTCTTCCCTCTGTTTATACCTCACTTGCTGCCTGATTCTGATGGAGGGGAAATATTTTCAGTAGAGGCATCTCTGAGTCTTAGGCAGCTCTGCTCATCTTCAGCGTGCCCTGTCAGTCACCTCCTGCCTCTGTGCCTGTCCTGGTAATCTCTGCCATTCTGCACAGAGTAAAAAAAAACCTGAATTTGGGCTGGGAACAACTCATAAAAGTAATGGATCTAATTCTACTTCTGCTTGCAGACTGTATAAAAGGAAAGACTCTTACAATTTTTAGTTTGTTTCTTAACACCATATAGCTCTCAGAGGAAGTTTGTTTAGTTTCTCCAGTTCAGGAAGGGCACCTTCTAGGTCCATTGAGAAGGAAAAGGAAAGTTTTCAACAAATTTATTTTAAAATCTAATCTAGTAGAAAAGTGTATTTTTTTCCATTAAAATCTGTAGATTTTTTTCACTAAGGGCAACAAGATAAATATCTTGTTTGCGCTGAAACATTTCTAATAAATGGCACTGACCTACTTTAGTGCTGTTAGATGTATAATTGGGGAAAAATAATGTGTTAATCTTTCTTTAAATATGGGAGTAGCCTGAAAAGCTAAAACATGTAAACATAGGAAAAAAAATAGGAAATAGAGCCCTGAATCCCCATTGTCTGTCTGCTGTTTACCTCTAATGTATTATGCTGTTAAAATTATAGTGGTGAATTTGCCAGACTCTGTGACTTGTAAAATACTCAGCTGACGTGGGTTAACCCAACATATCCTTCAAAATTCTACATTTTTACAAGCAAATAATTTTGTGTGAAATCCTGTTGGGACGGAGTGTAAAACTGGGACAGTTGTTCCTGAATTTTTGTCCTGTCCTTGCTGTGACACTAGCAGTCATTTTTATATTTGCAAAATGGGTGGTTCATTTACATCATCAACTCTTTACAATGACCGCCTGGTTAATGATTGCAAAACAGACAGAGGGCTTTAGAGTAAGTGGTAAATTGTTTCTTATCACGCTCTTACATCGATTAGCGACAGAATCATTTGATAGGCCATCATTTAATATTTGAGCACTCAGTGTGCTTTTTGATGCTGTCACTGTTACTACTTCAGTTGTGTCCTGGGTGATTAGCTGGGGTTGTGCAACCTCCCTGGCTTGCCTCTGCACTGAAAAATCTCTAAAATGCATTTCTTTTTGTAACCTTAGCATCAGTGCTGCCGTTCTTTGGGTAACCACCCATATGCAGCATACTGTGTGACAGACCTCAAGGAGAACCGCCTCATGTTGTACCACTAATCCCAAGAAATGGTCTTTGCTTGTCAGCAAAAGGTGGAACTTCCTATACAAGAGACTTGAAATTGGTTTTGTTCCTTTCAAATTTCTGTAGGAAATCACCCTGCTTTGCCTATATATACCTGTATGTTATGTGATGGATGAAAATGTGTTTTAGCAGAGATTCCTGCTTTATTTCTTGGTGTTATCAAATCAAGAATTCCATTGAGTGCATGCTTAATGACAGGAACAATTTGATAAAAGTACTGGCAAGTGTGCCAATAGCAAAGTATTGATGAGTGTTAACAGGAAATCAGGCTGTGCAGTCTCATGCCTCAGACAGCTACAAAACAAGGAACATTGACAGTCCCCTTTTTATAAAAACAGCTCACTTTTCTCTTACCAGGGGAAGCACAGCTCCTTGTAAGGATGTCACAATCAGCTCTTGTGAACAAGCTTTCTAGAGTGCACGTACTGCCTTTTGTGCCAGCATTCCACGAGAAAGTTGCTCAGATATTGCAGCAATGTTAGACTGTTGTGTAGAAACAAGGCTGGCCAATGTGACCTGTGGGGTTTGTCCAAGGGGAGCTTACTTCTGAAAAGAATTTCTTTTGTAGCATTCACGTGGTGCAGTAACAAACCATATCTTGAGGCGCTGCAGTGCACTGATGAATGAAAAGATGGTGTACTGGGTACAGAAATAGATGATTTTGCTGAGAGACTTTGCCTTCTAACTGCTAAGAAAAGCAGTAAAACCACCGTGCAGCGGCTTCTAGCTCAGACTGGTTTAATAGTGACTCCAGATTGCTGCGGTTATCTTATAACCTTCACCCACTCAAGCAGTGATGGCAGTTAATGTTATTGCAAGGAGAATGCAAATGTCACACCTTTATTCCAGGCAATGCAACTCCCAGCACCCTGTGGTATTTATAACTTCACTACATGCTCATGTAATGAGAAAGGACAGAGAGATCACCACCCACAACACTCAAGTTAGAGAAAATAATTAAGGGATAGAAAAGGAGAAGGAACGCAATTTAAGTGTTTGAATCTGCCTCTGAATTTAGAGGGAAAGAAGTTCCACTGTTTACAGTAGGTCAGCTGGACATACATAAGATAAATAACAAATAAGTAAAATTCCAGGAAGTTAAACTGATAGCTTCCCAGACTCATAGTACTGCCAGTTCAAAGCAAAGCTGTAAAACAATTATGGTTTCCATCATCCACTTCAGGGTTATAGCTAAACCCTGCTCAGTTAATAGCTGGAGAAGATGACTGAGTCAAGTGCCACGTGTAGCAGCAGGTTGTAATCAACTTCAGTGGGAAGATACAAATAACAATCCAGCGCTTTTAAAGCAAGAAAATCAGCCTGAAATCACTGCAAGTAGACTGTTCTGAAGACTGCTCTGGCAGAAACACAACCTTTGGCAGGGGTACAGAAGCTCTTTCACACACTCTGGGACCAGTTGTAACACTGCAGAATTGGTTAGAAAGACTTGGCCTCGAGTCTCTCTCGTGTCAGCGCTATAAGCAAGAAGAGGATGATAAGAACTTTTTTCCTTTGACTCAATAAAAGATTCAAGACCTGATGCAATTTCAGTGGAAACCACTGTATGTAAAAAGTCAGCCTGGAAGTGAAGTCATTTATACATCAGACTCAAAGAGCATTTATGTTATGAATGCTTTTTGTTATGTTTGACTTTGAATGTCATCTGGTTTTGATTATAATGAAATGAATGTACTTTGAATAACCAGTCTTTTAGTTTGCATCAGAAATCAGCCAGCCTCAAACTTTAAAGGCAGGCAAAAAATATTTGCTATTTTTGTTCAAACAAACCTTGGCTACAAATCATCAGAGTGACTGTATGCTTCATGTTCTGCTCTTTAATTACATACTAATTAAAACCTGAAATTTGTGCCAGTGTTTATGATAATGTAAAGTTCTACAAGAAAACAAATAGCTCTCAGAACAGAAGAACAAAACAGGTTTTCATGAGTTAGAATTTAAAGTCTTAAATTTTAGAAATTAAGAGAATAATAGCAGAAAAGGTGTTTGTGTTGGTTTGTTTGGGTTTTTTTCATTTAATGCAAATCTTCAAAATGTTTTCACAGTCTGATACTCATCATTCTGCTTTAAGGACACATTTCAGACTTGAGCAATCTTAAGCAGAATTAAAATTTCCTCATTTCCATTGGTTAAGTAGCAATTAACAACACAGATTATGATAATATTGTCTCAGATGTTGCAACCAGATGTAAGTGAAGATCAGGTTTGGAATTAGATTTATTAAATTCCTTTTGGGTTCAGCCTTAACATTTGCACTTCTGGTACCACTTGGATTCCATTCTGCCTCTCATTTCTGGGATCAGTCAACTGATTGCTCATTGTCATGATTATTTAGCATTCACAAAAATGACTGCACAAGTAATTTCTTGCAAAGTAACAAAAAGGCAAGCCTAGGGAGTCTTCAGGACAGAGGCATGTATTTGCTTTCTACCTTAAGGCTGCTACCTACCTTGAGGTTTCAGACCAGAAATAAAAATTTGTCAATGCTTACACTTCGTTTCCTTACCAGAGATTTTGTGATAAACTTTACTAGAAGCATAGAATTTGAACATAGATTGGGAGAGGAAGTTTGAACTTGCCAGAGATTGTGGCAAGGAAGTGTCTGTATCCAGCCTGAGGAGGTGCTCAGTTGGGAAAACAGTCTGTGAGGCCCGAAATAGTCACGGCATGGAGCATTTGCTTCCTGCCAGCCCATTTTCTCTTGGCCTTGCCTAATTTTATAAAATAACTATACTGCTGAATAACAAAGAGGTGCTTCATCAGGTCTGGCCCAGTTCTGCTTCCTAGTTCTGGTATTTACATATCATTACTGTGTTCTCTAAATGCAGCCTGAGTGAAAGGGCTAAAATAATTTTTCTGAAATTTTTCTAGATCTCAATTTTTTAATGTGCTTTTGGGTTCTGCTTATGCTGCCCCACCGCAGTACATCTGATATTATGCAAAGACGTAGTTTCTGACATTACTGGGTTAATTTTCTTGCTTCAATTATGTATTTTTCTATGGTGATAAGATGTGATATTTCCCAAAATTACTTAATAATCCCTCTTTCCTTGCAAAAGGTCTGGCTTGAGCCACCTTGCAGTACAAACACGGGCTCTTTTTGTCTCCATGGAACATTGCCTGTAGGCCACTTCTCCCTGATTTCTTGCTTTAGAAAGAGGCAGAATAGCTGGACTAGTTTTAGACACCTGCAGTAATTTGCAGAGTGAGTGGATCAGCATTTACCCCCTACCCCTGTCCTCTGCCACCTCCCCCTGTCACTGCGGCCTGAGCTGGCTGCCTGACAAGTGACTCATTTTCTCTGGAACAAGGTGACATTTCCTCAGGTTAATGTTACAGCTCTGTGACCTGACAGATGGAGGAGCAAGAAAGACCACAGAGGAAATGAGATATGGCTACCATACGGTGGTTAAAAACATTTCTAGGAAAAACTGCCTTGACTGGGTATACTGTAAATTTTGGTCTTTTAGATTTTATTAATGTGGGTTTGGGGAGAAATACCCTGTCAACAAGTGAATTTTTGTATTATACTCTTGTGGTCTTATAAAATAGTTTCTGTTGTATCATCCTATTTTATCTATCTAGCTTATTTGAATGCAAAAAATGTGTACCCCAGTCAGTCACCCCAGCCTGGGAGAGGATAGCAGTATAGGAGGAGAGACGGGATTGAAGGGAATTTACTAGCGCTTTAAAAGGGAATTAATGCTTCCAAGGCGCATTTTACAAGTACATATTATTACACATTTTATGCTCAGGTTCTTACATAGAAATTTGTGGTGGTTTTTAAGGCCAAGGAAACCCGTGAGCAGGAAGGGGAGATCAGTTCCCTGTGTCCAGTTTACCCTGTGTCCAGTTTACCCCGTGTCCATCCTCCAGTGGCTGACGTGCTTCTCTCAGGTCTCCGGGTGCTCTCCATGTGCTGTACAACTGCCTGGAACACATTTCTGCACTGAAGCGATTTTCTTGTCATTCTTTCCAAAATGCCTGAAAATAATTGCTCCGGACAGACCCAGAACAAGTTTGTGCTGTGCACACGTTGTACACACCTGTGTCACCAGCCCAGGTGTCACTGGACATTCCTTCAACAATGCTGTGTGATTAGGTCCTGATTAAGCTTTCCCTTGATCTTTGATTGACATGGAGCTGTGCCCTGGTGAATTGGCAGTCTTTTTTGCCTCTCTGGTTTTTCTTTCCATTTCATATAAATAAGTAACTATTCTCTTTGAGGCACTTTAATATTCAGATTTGGAGAACTGAAATTAGAGTCAGCACATTCTGACAAAAACATAGTTGCATAAAAGGTTTTTACATATAAAGGATCTTCTGGTCAGTTTCCAGTTTATTTTCATTTTTTTCTGCTTCCTTTTGGAATTTTTCAGCATTGCTGAGTTCCCACATGAACATCTGCAACATAATTTTCATCCTAAGTGCTTTATAATCATACACACTATAAATATTAGATTGTCTTTTAGAGGCCACTTCACTTTGATTTTGAATATTAAGTGGAACAAACAAAAAAAAATTATTATTCAGACAATTGCTCTAATTTTGGTGTCCTCATTTCTGGGCTAAAATGCAACTAAATTCTGCTATTGCTAGAGTTTGAAATGCATGGTCTCCTAATTAAGTAGTGTGCACTCGGAGAGCTGGAGACAGAGGCATACATTGGATAACAGGTATTGGTTTCTTTTCCAATAGCAAACTCAAAGCACTTCTGAATAGGCAGATGAGAGCACAAGGAAACATTTCCCCATCCTGCAGCAGAGAATGCTTCTCGTGTGATTTATTCAGAAAAACAAGAGACAGCTGTGCAAAAACCCCACCCAGACACAGATATTGGGCTGGATGTGCGTGTGTGCAGTCAACCAAGTGAACATTTTCTGATGAAATGGGCTTCCAGTACAGTGGGTCTGCAATTTGCCTCACTTTGCCTTACCCTAATCTTGACTTGCCCCTCCAAATCTGTCTCTCTGTGCTTTCTTTTCCCCAGGGTGTGGGTGGAGATGGCTTCTCACCGCGCTGTGCTGGTGGCCCCCTGGGTTGTGTGCTCCCTGCAGGTTACTTTGCCCAAGCCGAGTTCCCGTAGTCGTGTTTAATTGACATTTAGGGGGGCTCATTGCAGTCTGCTACACCACTGCTGGTTTTAGAATGTTTGGGGCCCAACAAGAAAATAACTGGACCCAAAACACTAATACATTTAAAATCCTAAAAGGTGGATTTTTTTTCTCAAGCATGGAGAGATGGTAAGAATTGTAGAACACTGATGGTGCTGGTTGCTGCTGTTTTCTCTGATTATTGGTGTCTTAAGTGTTTTTATAGATAAGGCAGGTTCCCAGATGCAGAACTCTATCAAGAAGCAGAGGTGAGCTGCAGATTTATGTCGTGTCAGCTGAATGAGTGAGAGGCACTGTAGCTCACCATCTTTTCATTTCCTTATCTGGGGTTCTTTTTCTGATAACCAGGTTATGGAAAGAATGGAGATGAAGTTTTCTAGAGCTCAGGAAAGAGTTAGGTCTGGAATATTTTTACTTTTTCTCTGTGAATTACCCTTTCTTGTATAAACAAAGAAAGAACTGAATGTTTGCCTGCATTTAAGACCTTTCATGGAGGGTGTTTGCAAAGGTCAGTGGTATAGGCTGTATAAACAGTTTTGTTTAGGCCTATGTATGTTCATGTGGCAGAGAAAATTTTTTTATATTATTTAAAGTGAACTGCAAGAGATCCTATATTATGGCTCTTTTGTTTCCTGGGTAAGAGTAAAAAAGGCCTGATTTCAGAAAGCATCTGTGTTCAGGACAGCACCTTCATGTGCAGCCTCAAAACAGCATCCATGGCAGGATGTGAAATTCTGACTATTTCTGAAAATGGCCACTCCTGCGCTGGCCTGAGCCTGCAGTCTTCTGTCTGCACCTTTGTTTACTTATTTGAAAATATATATGCACATAAAATATTTTTGGGATTTCACTGCCAACGTCTGGCGGTAAGAAAAGCCACAAGAAAAGTCATGAAAACCACAGCCCTGGCTGCTGTTTCCATCTGATGTCTCCAATTAACACCTTGCCATTTTGGACTTTGCAAGGGCTCTGTGCAAGTGCCATTCCCGACGTCTCCTCAGCTGAAGATGTGAGCGGGGCAAATGCAATCCCTGTGTTGGAAGGTGGCAGAAGCTGCCTCTGCCCACACTTGTGAAAAGTACAGTGGGCCCAAATGTAATAATAGCCCACTCCAGTGCCTGGGCGTGCTGGCAGCAGTGATATTCCTTGCAGTGAGCCAGATAATTTTAGTCTAACTCTCTATTTAAATGAGCACATAATGTGGGAGACCAGAGCAAGCTCCTTATTCACAGAATGAAGCTAAACACAGCATCCAGCATTACTGTTTGCAAGCTGGAAACTTCCTTCTTGAATAATATCTGATAATCATCCTTGTCTGCATGACCTGTATGTCAGCATATGCTGAGAGCACATCTATTTTGAAACCAGTCTTAATAACACAGCTGCAGCCCTGCAGCAGGGAGAGCTGCCTGAGCCTGCCTCCGCACTGCTCGGCTACAGCAAACTTCTGCATCAGGCACTGAAATCTGCTCTGTGCTCAGCAAAGAGCCTTGTAATTAACCTGTTCTTGCGAGATTTTGGGGTTTATTCCCCGAGGAAAGAGCATCTAGTCAAGACATGAAAAACGTGTCAATCTAATACAGTAATAAAACAGTGAAGCCCTGTGGTCTAATGACGTATTAGATTTATGAAAAGCATTTTTCTGTTTATCCCCCACAAACACAAACTTGCACTCAAACCCATTATATAATTGTTAATCCCTAATACATTTCTCTTGTCAGTTGAATGACAACAGTCTGCACTGACCAACTTTTTTTTGAATGAATTAGTTTTTTGGAGCTTTTTTAATACTAGCAACTTTCTTTCATACTGCAAGTATTATAGCTCTACTGTAAAATGCTACAGGATAATTTTAGGCTGTGGTCTGTATCCTGCTAATCAGTGTAACTGCCTTCCTTCTCCCCAGTCTCCTTTCCTTTTTCCATTAGTCTTAACTACCTTATATCTTCTCTGAACTGTGACTGAGGAGGAATTTCTATAGAGTATCATCAAAAAGTGAAAAAGCTTTCTCACAGATAATTGCAAAACAGATAAAGAAGCTTGTGGTTGAAATTTCTGTAATGCTCGGCTCACTTGGTAGTGTTTATCTCCCTGGTCCAACCTCCCCCAGAATGGCTCTTTTGAAAGGCTGCTGCATCGTCCATATGGGGCAATAAGAAATAAAAAAGGCTGCTGCTTTTAATTAGGAAATTAAAATTTTGGAATAATGGAATTAAGGCTTAGAGGGGATTTGTGTTATTTGATGTCTTCTTGCTTCACAGGCAATATAGAAGTGAAAATATCAGGTCAAAACTTGGAGTCATTTACTTAGCTGTAGTTTTTGATAATGCGTACACACCTGCATTCAAGCGCTACCACTGCATTTTCTCACAGTACTGATTTTCAAAAATAAGTTCCACCCTGTCTGAAATTTTGCCCTGAAGTTCCAAAAAGCTAGCCTTTGAAAACAAGGTGCAGACCTTGTCTTTCTCTGACAGCTCTGTAAGTGACTGTTTTGTATCTCTGCCTTCTGACTCTGTTTTTACATATGCTTACGAGCAGGATTGTTTTTCTTTTAATGTGGATCCCTTTAATAAACAGCTCATGAAGCATGATCATGTAAAACTTTTTGTGCATATGCAGGAGAGACAGGATTCCTTTCTCCAGCCTTTTAGGTCTGGGATGCAGAGATCTGCAGCTGAGCCTGTTGTTTGGCAGGAATGAGGCAACCTCAAAAGAGAGAAAATAATTTTCTTTTTGCTGGCTTTCTGGTGAGCTTTCTCTTACAGTTAACAATACCTTTTATTTTATACAAGACTCTTCAAAAAAGAGATAGCTTTTGCAAAAAATACTTGTAAAATATATGTCACAACCCTTCCTGCCTTGCTAACAGCATCAGCATAGCTCTCTAATGTAATCCATCATATAAGGGAAGTTTTCTCTAGTATTGGATGAGATGAAGCAATCACAGGGAGAACACTAATTATGTGGGCTAACTATGAGAAATTGAGAAGGGGTCTTTCCACTGTTGACACAAGGATGCAAAAGGAAAACATCAACAGTGATCTGCTGTAGCATCCCTTTTCCAATAAAGAAAAATATTTCCCAAATACTTTTACTGGCTAACAATTGCAGTACTCACAAATAGAAGATAAACTCAAAGCATTTGGGGATAAAAATGCCCAATTCTATCTACTGCATGCTGGGGTTTATAGCGCTACCTTCTTTCTTGTTTCTCTCTTAAGTTCTTAAAAACAAAATTCACAACTTGCATTAAAATGCCTACTTCCCGTTATAGTGGCATATATAAAATAATTTTAAATAAACATAGCCCTGCCTGAGAAGGCTTAAGCCAGGTGAGTATAAGGCAGTTCATCTGTGATGTGCAGATCCAGCTGTACATGTTGTAATCCACGCTTGGAAAGAACTTGCCACTGGGATTCCCTTTGCCAATCCAATGTGCCTTTCAGCTCTTCTAACAAAAGGAATAAATAATTCTGTTTCCCTCTTGTTTCCAAATGTGTTCCCATGTCCTGGATATTTCAGGTTATGGATAAAGGCAAGGGCTACCTGTGAATATTTATCACAGGGCAGGCTAAATCACGAGCACAGTGACTTCACAGATGTTTAGGACAAAAGTGTAGCACAATCATACCAAAGACGAACGTTTCATTCATTGATTAAATACAGGAAGAAGAAAATAAAAGAGGCTTTCAAAACATGAATGGTGGCCTTAGTTTTTATAAGGTAGAGTTAACAGCTGCTTATTGAAGTGAATGCATTGCTGTTGTGTTTATTCCATATGCAAAATCCCCTTTAGGAGGCAGGGCTGTCAATAGCTTTTCACAAACAGCTTTTTCAAGGTACCATTACAAAACTGCCAGGCAAAAAGTGTCTCCAGGAATATCACAATGCACCCTTTTTAGTTAATACAAGTTGGATGTTTTAATCCATATGCAAATGACAAAGAAAAAATTGTTTCATTACATTGTTCTTCTGAATTGCCTGATGACACAAGTCACCAAACGGCACCCCAGACTCTACAGAAAGAGTGTGCCAGTGTTCCTTTTGTTGCAAAGAAATTCTCATTTTTCAAGAGCTGCCTGATGACATTGTGAATGCTACCATTTTAATTTACAGTGTATTGCTCACTTCATTCTTCCATCAAACCTCAGAAATCTTGAAAACTTTCTGGGACATCCTTTCTTCCATAGTTTTACGGCAGGGGTGCAAAGGTTTTCACGATTTTGTTATTGCTTCATATTTCAGAGATTTTGATGCAGGCTTGTGAAATAATGTGAGCACTGCATCTACCCTCCTGCACTAACACCGTCTTACACACCTCTCATCTCACATCTTAGTGTAACTGGATGTCTAGCTGACATATTTCTGCATGGCTAAGTCACCATTGCTATAAATAGATAGTAGTTTAATCACTTATATGTTGTTTGTTTGGTTTATTCCAGATGTAGAAGTTCAGGAATTGGGATACCTAATCATGTTTTAGTTTTTTGCCCATCTCTTGAGACTGTAGTACCTCCACTGGAAGCACAGAGAAGAGTGACAAAAAACTGGACTGCAGGAAGTAGTGTTTTTCCTAAAAGGAAGGATAAAAGAGGTAATAATCTGTTATCATTTTATATAATGAATATATCTCTGTGGGTGTGGAAAGTTTGAGGGACATCTACCCAAGGAGGGAGGGGACTTGTCCTAGGCTAGGTTGCACTGTTTTCTCCAAGAAAGCCGTGTGGGAGCTTCAGATGGGAAAACTTTGTCTACCCTGTTGAAAACTGCCTGCACTGCATCAACCACAAAGAAAGAGGGCAAATAGTTTCCTGATAGTGAAACTTTTTAGATTTTCAATTAGGGAATGATGATAACAGCATTAATTGACTGAAACTTCACAGAAAACTGGACAATGAGACACTACAAGCTCATGTTGTCACGATTCCATAGCCACAGAGGGGAAATTGTCATGGATATTCCTCTGCATGGCTTACCTGCAGTGCCCGTCTCCCCCTTATTAGCTTTTGTGGGTTTGAGGACAGATGGGGTGTTTTTATTTCCTCCTTTCCAGCCTCCAGGTGCTGAGCTGCAGCTCGGCCATGGCTTGTCCTTGTATTTCTCCTGCTGTGGAGCAGGGCCGGGGTGACTGAGCACAATGCAGCTTTCTGCAGCCCTGGCTGCTGCTTCGGACCTGGTCCCATGGAAAGCCTCAAAATTCCAGTCAGAAATCCAGCAGGAACTTACTGATTCCTTTTGAGGGCAGCATTTCGGGAGTGGCTGGCAAAGGAGAGCTAAGGCAAGGCTGCAATTGTTCTAAATGTGCCAGCACTGGAAAAAGCGCTTGTGGTAATCACTATGTTGAAGTGGAATAGATGGCAAATCCCAAACATAACAGTGTTGGAAAACTCTGCAGCACCTTGATCTTTCTCTTTCAGGGTATGAATTGTGGTGCTGAAGCTTCACTAACCAGATGAAAGAAAGCCAGCTACTTTAGTAAATGTGTGCTGAAAAAATCCACACTTCCTGCCTTCCTTCAATGGTATCTCTGTGAAAACAAATCAAACGAGTGTGTAAAATATTCTAGAATTGCAGCAAATGGATTTTATGAAGCTCTTTTAGAAAGAGTTGGGACAGACACATTAAATATATTGCCAATGGAATGCAATAATTTTTGTGGATTTCCTGCCATACAGAAGATGACATAACACATCAAAGTCCCAGGGAGCTGGAATATTCTTGTGAGAAGTTGGATGAATTATAGAAAATTGTCACTTTACAGAAGGATATATCTTTGAGTCCTTTCTTCTTTCCTGTTAGGTGATCTGCTAACACTAATGGCATATTTAGGATCCTTTATATCCTTACTGATCTTAAATACCAAATTTTGTTTGCTTCTGCTACTTTTCCCCTCCCAGCACTGAAGTTCACAGGTCAAGAAAGCCATGATCTTGCTGCTTTGATTATGCATCCAGTTATGTAATTCCCCCCACAGAGCCCTTGCTCAGTTCTGTGTGGTTTGTGAGGACATCTCTACATTTCCTGCAACGCATTCAATTGCCTAATGGCAGCAATTGGCCTCTCTCTTAGTGGATATGACATTGTTTGGCCACTGCCTTTCAAAGACAGTCAGGAGGAGAGAGCTGATTTCCAAACTGAATAAAACTAAGTAATTTCATTCATTTTTTTATACACTAAGAAATTTGTTAAGATGGAGTGCAGAGAGACCCCCTCTTGAATGTCAAGCAGGCTTGCCTAAGTGTGATTTGTGAAGCTTTAGAAAGAGTTTCCCAGGGGAAGTTGTGGAAGACATGGTTCTATTATGTGTAAAGCTTCCCTAATTAATCTTGTCTGCTTTTATTTTTAGCAATATTCCTGAAACTATTGCTTTTTTCATTTATAAATTCTAAAGAATTTCAACCTACCTTGGTGTATCTCAGATACAGAATGAGGTGCTCTGATAGGTTGTGTGTAACTCTCTTACCTGCAACTTACAAAAAGAGATAGATATAGTTATAGATATATAGATACATAGATTGTTAAAGATGTATGTACTACAATATGTATCTGGGTCACTTTTCCATCTACTGTTCAGATCTAATTTTAAACTGGGGAGTTAACTGCTCAGAACAAGGTGGCAAAATTTTCCAGGTGTCCAGCCTTTAACTGGAACATGAGCTGCACCATTTCACTATAATGTTTTCACTGAGTGCTCAGTGTGCCTTTTTTGCTAACTACCAACAGCTGAATTTCTGCCTTTTCATTATAAAATCCTTCAGCACCACAATTTATAGATTATACTGTAAGAACATGCTGGCTCTAAGATAGTATATGTTTAATATAACTTTGATTTCAAAGTACTCATTCATTTGGACACTGGCAGAGTAGTTTTCTTCCAAGACTCAAACATGTACATATTTTTGAATATGATTAAGGGTTGTTTTTTTTTTCCCCAAAGAGAGTCACACACTCTGTATTTCCCCCAGTCTAAAGGAGGTGGACTCAGTTCGCATTTTGTTCAGTGGAACCTTGAAGCTGCGCAAGGCCAGTGCCGTTTATTTCTGGTTTATTTTTGCCCATTTAGTGCCTCATCATGGCAAGACAGCTTCCAGTTCTCAAGCTCCTTCTGCTGGAGTGAGATTTTGCTGGGTTTAGATTGAGCATAACAGCACCTACCCTTGTGCTGGAGCCCAGGCATCCGCTGGATCACATCTGCGGTTGTGGATTTGTGGACAAGCCAGGAGACAACTTTTCAATGATAACAGGATTAGTACTGGGGGACTTAATTCCTTTATCTCTCCAACCAATAAAACATCTGTTGTTTTAGTGCTGGCTGGCATTTTCCTTTCAAATCAGATTTCTTTGAAGACTCTAGAAAACTGCTACCTGAGTGTAAATGCGATTAAGCTGATGCTGCAGTTCTTTATTATCTGAGCTATTAAGATTCAACACCTGAATCAGTCTCTTTATAAGAATGAAGAGGAAAAGCATTGTAAGAAAGTCAGACATTTTAAGAAAAATGTCTGAATAGATTTGGTGGCACTTTATGACTGAAAAAAGGATACAGAATTCATGATGGAAAAGCCATTGTTCACCTCTGTTAAATTGGCTTTATCTACGTCAATTTTCTGTTATAAGATGCAGAAAATAGATTTTAGATATTTTTGTCCCCAGAGATAGAAACAGATTTCCCCATATTGAAGACTTTGTCGTATCTTTTATTCTGTGCATTCTCTGCAGAAGTTCTGGGATGGAAGAACATGCAGTGCACTGAGCAGAAGAATTGTTTTTGTGTTAAGCCTCTGCTCGCAAGACACAATGGGAGTTTTCCACCAGAATGGAATTGGTTTTCAGCACTTGTCGTGCATTTGTCTTTCAGCCTGCCATCCCTGCTGCAAATGGCTTTGTCTGTGGACTCGGCTTTGTACCGCTGGCAGCGACTGGGAGCTCAAAGTCCCTCCCAGGCTCTATCAGAATCAACACCACTGCTGTTTTCTGTCAGAGACAAAGCAAAACTCAATCGAAACAAATGGAGGATTGTGCTGCCTGACAATGGGAGACCGGGGAAAGACTGGAAACAAGATTCTGCATTTTATTCTGGCAACAGGATACAGACCACAAAATACACATGGTTCACTTTTTTGCCCCAAAATATTTTTGAACAGTTTCACAGGTAAAAAAATTCATTCAGTGGTCTGTGAGATTTAAGAACTCTCTCTGAAAAAGCAATATTTGAGTGTGATGGAGAAGGGCTGCTTTTGTAGTTGCAACAGTATTAAAATTTGGGTGATGATTATTTGTAACCAAATGTCCCTCAGTTCACACTGAAATGGAGAATTAAAGCAAGTAAGCTCTGGGAGTTCTTAACCACTGCTGTGCCCAGCTTGCTTGTTTGAATGCTGCAATTGTTCTCTTTGTTTAAAAAATCATTTAAAAAAAAAATCCCTCTGGTTTTGTGTTGCATAAACCTCTGATTTTTAAGAACATGAAAAGAATTCATTGGGTATGTTGAGACAGCTATGTAATTCTGTGGATTTCAGCAGTTTAATTTTGATATATTTTTAACACCATGAAGTTAACTACCTATAAATAGTAGATATGTATATGCAAGTGCTAGGTCAGATTTCTTTCCAAGTGCTGATTTGAAATTATGTAAATTCCCCCCAGCACAATGAATCAAGTCAAAAAAATGTCCGGGGAATTATCATCATGATAAAGAGAAATGGAAGCTTTATATGCATCTCTAGCTTTGAAATTTTCATTCTGTATACTAGATTGGCCCATTCATAATTCGACTTTCCATTTGTAGAATCCCTCATGGATTCCTGATAGGGACATTTCCATAATTCGTTAGCTTGTTTTTGTTTTTTAAGGTTTGTTTGGCTTTTGTTTGATTTTGTGCTTATTTTCAAGACTGAGGCAGGGAGAGGTCATTAAGGACCTTGGAGATCCAAGAGATTGTGTTTGTAATAGGACACAAAACTGGAGCTAGCTATGACAGTATGAAAATGTATCTCACAGGCTCCCCTAAAGAAAAAATTAGCAGCTTGTTTAAGCAGCTGATTGATTCATGCTGGAGAAAGGAAAAGGAGGGTAGAGGACTGAAATTATTAATGTTCCTCTGACACAGAATGGGGGTTGTTCATTAAGGAAAGGATACATTCTAACTTCTGACTATTTTTAATTTATTTTACACCCTTTTCAGGCTGGGCAATCTTTACTTCTTCTTTCTGGTGGTTCTGAACTGGTTCCCACAAGTGGAAGTGTTCCACAAGGAGATTACCATGCTGCCTCTGGTTGTGGTCCTGCTTGCCAGCATGACCAAGGATGCTATTGAAGACTACAGAAAATACCAGTACGACAAGACAATAAACTTCACTAAAACCAGGGTATACAACAAGTAAGTAAACTAAACCAATTATTTTTTCCTTGCTTTTGTTGTGGTGGAAACAGCTTGTCTGATTTTACAGCAATTCCCTCACTGACCCTTTAGAGTGCTGTAAGTTTGGGAAAACTGTTACAAAATACTTTTTTCTACCTTTAAAAATGCCTTATTTGTCTCACTTAGATCATCTCAGTATCACTGAGGCTTTGTTTCATATCACAGCAGTGTGTGCTGATATACAGGTTTTCATTCCAAGTTTTCAGAGCAGCTTGCCAGCACACACATCATCCTCTCCTGATAGCAGAAGGATCTGGAGGATAAATGAAACTTACCCAAGTCTGGAAAGGAAGACTGGGGCTGCTTAGAAAATTGGAGCGATATCTTTCAGACGTTTCACAATAAAACCACTAATACAGGAATTAATGATCAACTACATTCAAGGTGAATCATAATCGGGAGATGAAAAAACGTTCCAGGACTTCCAGTAGGCAGAGAGATCAATACAGCCCAGCTCAGCTTTGGAGATGATACAACACCTGCAAGAAGCTGTTTGCTCAGTACTGACTCAGAAGAAAGAAATATTTTCTCTGCAATTCTTATTGCAACATTTTGATTTCATCAGAGTTTCTTGTCCAAATACCAACTTGACTTGAGACTGCTTAGCTTATCACTGTATAATGAAGCAAATAGGAGTTTTCATTTAAAAGAAGTTTAAATATTTGTGTGCTTCCCTTTCTTCACCTGCCCTTAAGCCCAGGCCATAGAGAAAAAAATTGCTATGGTTTGCATAGATGTCATTAGCTCTTCTGGAAATTAGCCCTCCTCTGTGCTGACATACTTTTGTGTCAAGGAAGAAGGGCCAAAGGGGGAAAAAGAAGGAGAGAGTGGAAGGGGTGTCTGGGTGAGAGAGAGAGGCTGGGGTCTGTCAGGGGAGGAGGATCAGGCTGAGGGCCAATCCAGGTACTTTGCTTATGTCTGTGTATGATTCCTGCAACTACAACATCATAGCTCTGCTTGGCTTGGGGGAACAGGGCTTGGTTGTTTGTTTAATAATAATCCACGCTATGGTCATGCAAACAAACAATAGATAAAGGAAATAAAAGAGAAATACTGTCTGTACTGAGGCTTGTAGCAATCTTTTGTTGACATCAGGGACACAGAGCTCTGCCCATTACCTTTGAGCTTCCTGGCAACTCCCAGGGTTGTAAAGCGATTCTGAAACTCATGGAGTGACCTGTGAAAATTGAGTGTAGGTTCTCAGCTTTGCCACGGCCCTGTGTTAGAGCACAGAGAGCGAGCAGCGAGTCACTGCCAGGGAAATGGTCTGAGCGGGGCCTCCAGGCATCTGCTGACAGGAAGAACAGAACAGTCAGGATGCTTTCGGCGTAGGTGAGGCGCAGCCGCCCCAGCAGGCTCCAGGACCTGGTGAGCT
Organism: Pardalotus punctatus; assembly: GCA_013400915.1. Lineage (NCBI taxonomy): Eukaryota > Metazoa > Chordata > Aves > Passeriformes > Pardalotidae > Pardalotus > Pardalotus punctatus. Next base: position 58,911 of record VZTX01000966.1, on the reverse strand, counting down.
GAGTCAGGGTGATCCCTGTCCCTGGGCAGGTGGAGGCTGGAGAGGAAGAGGCAGCCCTGGGCTTCGGACATCCCAACTCCTCTCTCCACCGCTTCATTTGGATTATTGAGCTCTTCTGACTTTGTTGGTTTTCAACTTGAAGGTTTCCTCCTTTTTGAGAGGAGAGCAAGATGTCAAGGAGAATTGTTCCGGGCTGCTTCTCTAGAATGGTATGGAAAAAACATTTTTTCAAGGAAACCTGCTGCCGATGTGGTACTCCAGACACCGAAATCCAAAATGAGGAGCTGGAGAAGAGAGGAAAAGTAAGGAAAAGAAAGAAGAAAAATGAAAATAAACGAGTGATCATCTCCAATTTGCCCTTTGGAAGTAAGAAGTGGAAGGAAAATCCAAACCGATACTATGACTCCAATGAAATTAAGACCACAAAATACAACATCTTAACTTTCCTCCCTAAAAACATCTATGAGCAGTTTCACCGCTTTGCCAATATTTATTTTGTGTTCATTACACTGCTGAATTTTGTGCCGGTGGTGAATGCTTTCCAGCCAGAGGTGTCTGTGATTCCAGTTTGTGTTATAATGGCCATGACAGCCATCAAAGATGCTTGGGAGGACTTCCGGCGGTACAAATTAGACAAAGAAATCAATCATATGGGATGCTACATTTACAGCAGGTGAGCTTCATGTAGCTTTTATTACCAAAAATATTGGCTTGAGATCTTTTATCAATGGTGAGGCTTTTTGTTTAAAAAAATTGGTAAATAACAGCTGAAATATCACAGTGATTAGGTGAAATAGGGAAAAGTCATGGCCACCATATATCACCTGGTATTTGTTCTCATACAGGGGAAGAATTTTTTTTTTTTTTTAAGCATTTTTGGACTGGCAAGTTAAGTTTGAGTTTCATGACACTGGTGTGTCTGTCAGCCTCTTAGACATGCAGTGCACTGAAAATAGATGCTTAAAGAGCTACAAGTAGCTGAATTTCTAAGACATTTTCAAAAGAGTTTAATTCTATCAATATAAGATAGCACAGAACAGGATCTGTCGTGGGACTTATTTCCATTCTTAGATGCCAAGAAATCTCTTAAAAACCTGGTCCTTTGAACTACATTTAATTTTATACTCTACACTGTTGACGAGCTTTCAGTTATTTTTTCTTTCTTAGGCAGTATGTAAAATTAACCTGTAAAAACACAGTCTAGAAATGAAAGATAGTAATATATGCCTCTGTGTAGTCACCTTTAATGAATTAACTACCTGTGTCTGTGCTCACTTCTTCAAAGCGTTTCATAACTTCTTTCTTTTAGGACATTCAGAAGTTTGAAAATTATGTTTTATTGTATCAAAACTATTCTCTCAGCAAAGTAGCAAATTACTTCTCCCTGTTAAAATATCATATCTGGGAGGCAGAAGTGCAAAACTTTCCATCTCTGTGAATGTGCCTGGCACCCCTCAAATTAATCATCAGTGCTTTACACAACGTGAGCTTTCACGAGCAAGATCTTGCAGATCTCTGGCTTTTATCACACAGGGCTGTCATTTCTGTTTGTTTCCCCTGCACGTGTTTGTCAGATTTTTATTTTTATATCCTGCTGGTTAAACAGGAAAGCAGTAGATTTGCTTGTTTAGGGGCTAAACTTAGGCCCACATATAGATAATGACTTGTCAGGAAAAAAAATCCTGTCCTGCACTCCTTGCCAACTTTTCTAAAAAAGGCCGTATTTTACACATTTCTAAATATTGTGGATTTAAGATCTCTTCCCTTCCACGGTGAAAACTGTCAGTAATTGCAGATCTTTGGGTAGGCGGCAAAACTGCCTCTTCTGCCTATATTTGAGATTGCAATCTACTGGAATGTTTTCGTTTTTCCAGTGTTGCGCTCGCCCATGAGGCAATGAATTATTTGTTAATACTTGTTAAAAGCAGTACAGGAGAGAGCAGGTGGGGCAGTAGGTGCTAATGAACAAATCCACAGAGGGTTCTGATTTCTTTCCTCTTTACATACAGTAACCATGTCAGTTTAGATCTGAAAGCCTTTTACCGTGTGAATATGAGAAGTAGGGAATACAGTAAAACTTGTTTTGTATAAGGGGAAAATATCTATCATGGAATTACAACATATATTCAGATCCAGGTTCAAGTTAGAGCCGTGAGTGCTTTGTTATGCAGAAACGTGACATGGGCCTGCCTTAAAATCGGTTATTTCATCCCATAAAAAAGATTGGGATCTATGAATCAGTCTTGTCTAGGATCTTGCTTCTCACCAAAGTTTTATGGCCCAAAAAGGTGATGTAAGGGAAAGGAAAATGAGAAGGGCTTCAGACTATGGCATTCATCCTCCCTGGAAAAAATGCGGGTAATAACAATTGCCATCAGATCAGTCACTACAGCTTATTATAGTATGAATAATTTTAATCAGGCTTCCCTGGTGCTTTGGGAAGCTGATATTTCTTGTTCTTCTTGCTAGCTGCAAAGTCATGGAAGAGCATGATGTCTTCTAATTTTCCTCCTTATGAATCATCTGCTCAGAATAGGTAATTTTTTTAACACAGGTGAAAGTCTTTTTGGGACACTGCAAATTTTGCTAATCTCGTGGCAGCAAAAAGTTATTTTTAATAGGGCAACTGATCTTCCATCCTAAGATGAAATATTACTTAGATTTTAAGATCTAATCTTGGAGTGTATATTGTCTTAAGAACTCTGGCACCTGTTCCAAAAGAAATACAAAGGCAAACAAAACTTTTCCAAGTGCTGAATGTTCTCCAAAATTTTCTTAAAGACCAGGGGAAATTCAGTAACTTGCCTTCTTTCAACACAGAGCAAGGGAAATTGAAATTAAATAGGCTGGCCTGTAAACATATTTATTCTAATTTTCTTTTCACAGAGATCAGCTGGAATGGGAAATGTAGTCTGCTGGTCAATTGAAAGAAAAGACATTTCCAGTAGTGTATTTAAAGAATGTTTAATTGAGAAAATGAGAAACAATTAATAGGCATTAAAGTGTCTTGGGAAGATGCAATGACCTAGATGTTTGATTGAGGAGCTCGTACTTTTGGAACCAAAACTTTCAGAATCATACTCTGCAGACAAACTGCTGTGCTGTTGGAAAGAATCACACAACACCAAAAGGAGAGAACAAATAATTGAATTGCAGATGGTACAGACCTATGTTTAAATGTTTCCTTTCTCATGGTGCTCTTTAAAATATACTTTGTCCCCTTTAAAATTTTCCGAGTAAGGCAGATTTTCATTACTAAAAAATGCCAAAGCACTTTCTGTGATACTATGCTTTATTATCCCTCCTTAATTGGATTTAAATTTCTCAAGTCACCTGATTTCATGCAACCCTAATTAGTCTCCATCCATAACAGTTAATTATAATCTTCAAATATGTGTGATTTTTATCATGCTCTTTTTGTTGCACCCAGACACCTTTTAGTGAAGATTGGTACACAGATTGCTCTTTTCATCTTTCTTGTCAGTCAGTCCCTCCAAAGCCACCGTGGTTATTTTTGTCTCAACTCTCTTCAGTTTGTCATTAACTTACTTACAGGGGCCAGCACTGAATGTGCTACACAAACCTGAAAGCAAATGTCAATGCAATAGTTGCTAAAAGCTATTATTTAATTTTCTTGAAGTTCTATAATGTTCAAGGAACTAATTGATATGTAATTATGATATAGTTTGGCTTTTGTATACCCCAAGGGTTATATCAAGTTCTGTATATACTCCATAGCATCCAGACAGGTTTTTGCATCAATTTCACATTTCTAGAAGATTTAACCTCATTTTTTCTCAGTGTTTCAGTTGACAATAAGATCCAAATGCAAGGGATATGCACACTTCAGCATGGCACAGCAGCAGCCACAAAAACGTTATTTAAGCTATTCATATTGCTTGGTTTTAAGAACCTAAACTCGGATATCTGAGGCAGTGACACAGAAGCCTTGTTTATATGTTTTGAATCATCCTGTGGAGCTGTTGGAGAAGTAGGTAAGCCAACAGGAATCCTGAATGAGGTAGCCTGATTTCTCTTCCAGAGAAAGTTCCTCTGTGATGCTTTCAGGCCCTGTGGTTTCCAGGAGGTTCCTACAATCATCAATCTCCTTTTCCTCTCCAAGTCCACTGATGTCTGTAATACAAAAAATTTAGGCTGACCTTCACTCTGCCTCTCTTTGTCTGCTTAGTGTAAAGTTTTAGAACATTTAGAGATGTTTTCATCAGCACTAACTAGGTTAGCCCTCAAGCACTGGTATAAAAAGAAGGAAAAAACAAAGAACTCATCACTGTGCTGCACAAAATCAGAATTGCCAACAGCTGAAAACCTGAAAGTGGCTTAAGCTGAACTCACTGGTTTGAAAGAGAGTTTAAATATTTCAGTCGATTGAAGAATTGTAATTCTGTGCTGCAATTTTCTCTCTGACGGCAGTGGAGACTTGCTTGCCTACAGGTGACCATATATACAAGGGTACTTTGTGTTTTCTTAGGGAAGCTGGACAGCAAAGCCAAAGGCTGCATTTCTGTTTGAGCCTCCTTCACAGGCTCTGTTCAGAGAGACTTCTGAAAGGAGGAGCGATTGCACCTCCCCTGGGTCCTCCCCATGTCTGGGAGAGTGACTGGGACTGGCCAGGGGCCAGCAGAGGTGAGTGGCATCTGGAACAGAGCACAGGAAAGGGAACATGCCTGAAAACGGGAATGGACCTACTATCAAACCTCAGAGATTAAAGAAAGAAAACCAATTTTTCTCTGGACCCAGAAATATCATATGCAAGTCATTCAACCCAAGGTGAACCTGAAAGTTTGTAAAGTAGAAAGCAGGATGAGAGGAAAATCCCATCCTGCCAAGGGCACAGTAAGCAGAAAGATTTCTTGGCAACACTTTAATTTAAAGTGTTGCTCAGCAGCACTGAGTTTTCACTTGTTAGAGAGCCTTTTCTTTCTGCTTTATTATTTTTATTTTCTAACAAAGCATAACTTTAAAGACTAGGAGCCTGCTGGAGGCTATAGTGGGTTCATTTTATACACAAAAAAAAGTTTTAAAGCCTGTGTCCTACTCAAAATCTCACCATAGGCAAAATTGCAATCAATTTTCTTGGGCATATCAATATCAAGGCTTCTACACCTCAGTGGTGCCTTCCCTGGGCAGTGTAGGAATCTCATCAGCTGGAGGCTGAAGATGTCCTGGATAGGTGCATTCCAATGGCAGCCACAAAGCATGAACTGGGATTAGGTGCAAGCTCCTGCTCTGCCGCCTAATGTCCAACATGGGTGTGGTGTTCTCCATGTGGGACTGTCACTGGCAATGGGTGTCCTCTCTGTCACCCCCATAATTCTGTGTGTACTCATATTCTGTATCTATTCATGCACTACGGGAACTTTGTACCCGGTTTAGCTGTGGAAACCTGAATTAATGGTGAGTTTGACTGAAGGCTTCTGCTTGAGGCGTTCTTCAGCCTCCCAGGGAGCTGAGAAAATGTCCTTAACCAGCAGTACACTCGGGTGTGTCGTGTCACCGTGACACTGCGTGAAACCAGTGGTACCAAAATCGTGAAGAAATTAAAACACCTTACGTGGAGTATCAGGATTGTGTTGTGAAGAATTATGGGACATAATTCTGAACCGACTAAATGAGAACCAAAAATGTCAGCACTCAGCTGGACCAGCCAGCACCACTTGAAAGCAGAAGTGCAGTGAGCTAGTAATGGTTGTCAGTCAGGGGATATTGCTGCAGTGAGGATCCTTGGTCTCTGTGGAAGAAAATCCATAAATGCATTACTAAAGCTACCACTGGTTGGTGTATTGCTTTATCAGAGCTTTCTTCAAGATCTATTACCTGCCAAGGCATTTAAAGCTGCTTCACAGAAAAGGTGCAATGGCTTAGCAGACAGCAGCGGGAGCTAATGACTAAACATTAAGACCAAATAAATGAGAATCTGTGGTTTTGGCTCAGAGACCTGCAGAATCATGGCCTCATGGCATTAAGATCCATTCTAACTCTCTGAACTTTTAAAATACCATTAAAACCTGGAGAGTGACTGGTTTCTACCAGGTGACCTCAAGAGCTACATGGTCATATAAGGATATGACTACCAGGAAAGCTGATGTAAGCTGTGCTTTCCAGAAACTTTGCAAGTTAATGAGAGTCCCTAGAAACTGATGTTAATGATTTGGGGACATGAAGTAAGTGATCTTTGATTTACCTGTTCATTCCAGCTCGTGCCAGGAAGCATTGTAGCAATATTATTTTGTTCAAGGCAGGAAAAAAAAAAAAAAAAGAAAAAGCTTTTCCTAAATACAATAATCTACAATTTACAAAATGAGCCTAGTAAAGTCTAAGCAACCAGCTGTTTACATCTATTTTATTTCTTCAAAAATGATTTAAAAGAAGTCTAAAACTATTTATATGAATAAATAATACATTTGTAAAGTTCTAGTACTTACCTGAAGTTTACATAAACTTCAATTGGTTACAGAAGTTGAGCATTGTCTTCTTTTATCATTGAGAGAATAAGTTCCTTGTTACTGCTGTAGGCAGTTTAAGCACATAAAAAGATAGGATCTGTTACTAGCATTGAGGAATTTGGAATGCCAATATGATCTAAGTGTGTTCTTTATTAGACTTTAGAAAAATTTCACTCCCATTATTTTTAAATGATGCTTTTGCTGTCTTAACACAGTGCTCAAATCCTGAGAGTCTGGGGCTCTGGGGAAAGGCTGGGGCTGGGTTCAGGACTGGCTGCTGTTCTGTGGCATTGCTGGCACTGCTGTGCTGATGTCCTGGGATGGGATGGTGCAGGAGCAGTGACAAACCCACACACACCATGGCCCCTTCCCGTGCTCGGACGGGATCTGCAGCTCAGGAACATTTATTCTTTTTAATTATCAGCCGCCTGCGCTGTACTCTGACCTGGGCACAGCCTTCAGAATCGGCTCCCGCCTGGTCTAGTGCCTTCCTCGAGTCCTAAATCTGCTCCTTTGTTGTCAGTGTTTAGTTTTGTGGCCGTAGCTCCTAATGCTGAGGTCATGGACATGAAGTGGTCTCTGACAACCTTTTGTGAGGGGTTTGCATATAAAAGCTGGTGTAATCTTTGATAGCATAGAACCATGTGTGATTTCTATTTACAGAAATGGGCTGTGAAGGGTAAGCAGCTGTGTGATTCCACCTGTTGCCCGTGTAGAACCAAGATCCCAGAATGTTGGCATTTTTTATAAAATAGGTGGTGCTTGAAGGAAGCCATTTTCAAATATAACAAATTTTCATACAACAAAATATAACTATTTCAGTTTGTCTGTTGATGACACTGATATATTTTTCTAGGTGTCATGACCTGGTGACAATTTGGGGGGTTGGGGGGTTGGAGCAAACAATATCTTTATTTCAAACTGTAAAAGATCCCAAGACAGCACTTGCAATAATTCAAGGGAATAAGACTCACTGGACGAATTGGCTGATAAAACACTTCTAGGTGACAAAGACTTCTGAAGATCTTCCTCTACGAAAATATAGGAGATTGTCTGTTCTGTGCTGTGGAGTGCATGTGAAAAGTTATTTAATCTTTTCTGGAACAATAATTTTTATTTCTTCCCCTTCACCTTCCATTTTGATACAGTTTTTGTTTGAGATTTATCTTTATTGAATCCAAGAAAGCGAAATCAAATTGTTGACACAAAGTCAATAATTTATTCAAGTTCCCCTGTGATCTCCAACTGCAGCAGGATTTTTTTATGGTCCTTTTTTTCCCAGAAATGACTTCATAAAATCTGTTTAGTTCAGGCCTTCTGGTCAGATTTGATGAGTTCAGTAAGAGTTCTGGCAGACTTCATTTTGACTGTTCAAGGCATCTTTTCATTGGCACTGTCCTCTGATGGGCATCATCATGATATCCATTAGCAAGGGAACACTCTTTGAATGTGCTTTTGATAAATTGCCTGGTAAAGGAGAGAAAGGACTGAGGAACTTTTATCTGACATCATGTCTGCAGAGTGCCACAGCCCCGATGGCACACACTATCAGAATCAGATATCCAGATTCCCACCAATCGAAAAGCACCACATCTTGTTTATTTTATTGCTTCAATACATTTGCCCTTCATGTATGTTTCTCGTCAGACCATCTTGAATTTATGAAGCTCCTCTGTTTATTTAGCAACCAGAGCTTGTGCTATGAACTTTAATCGTTGAACAGAAAATGGGCAGTGTTCCCAGTTGCAGGGATTGCTGAAAGGAAACTGCTTCATCTGAAAAATCTTGTTAGACAACTAGGCCAGTGCTGCCATGGGGTGCACCAGTTTCATCGTGAAGTGCTTTTCTTCCTTTCATCCACTGGCAATTCCCTACAAAGTTGTAGAAAAGCTTTGTACTATAGGAAATTTTTAATCTTACAGCTCCAGATGAAACGTTTTTTTTCAGGAGCAGAAAATGTGTGTTTTTAGCAAACTGAACACTCTTTGGGAGAGAGGGACAGTCTGTTCACTTGAATGCAGGTCTGGGATTCTACCAATCCCTGAACTGCAGTCCCTGTGCTAAGTAAGGCTTTTCCTCTGATCTCAAAGAGGTCACCTGGCTTTTCTGACTCACTGTCTCCTCTGTAATTAGTGACTGGGCAGAACCCCAAAGCTTTACATGTAATGTAGGTTTCATAGGGAGTTACTGAAAAAATATTACAAATCCGTGATTTCTGTGGATTATTTTTGTTAACCTGGTTTCTTTTGGCTGAAGGGGAGCACAGCCTGCTGGGCAAGGCCCTTTTATAACATTTTATGAGTGGACAAAATCAGAAGTGTGTTCTGTAAACTTCTGAATTGCGCAAGAGTTGACGTACAGACAGGAAGGATTGCCCTGCAGAAGCCACAGCAAATATTATATGCAAACTATAAATGGCATCCAAATGTCTAGGATGGCAAGACAAGGCATCTACTTCCTCTAATCTGATTTTGTACTTTCTCATTCATGTTTTAAACAAACAAATTAAGAAGTTCTATTCAGACGGTGTTTGGCATGGAAAGGATTAGTAGTTACATAGTTGATTTGCTATATTAACTTACTATCTGCTTTGTAGAGGATTAAATACTCAGCGAACACTTGCTAAAATACTTTTCAAATAGAAATTTAGCTAGTTGGTTTTTTTTAAATGCACAACAACATCTAATTAGCTTACAACAAACCTCTGTTCTTCAGTGTGATCTTTTATGTTTGTTGAGCAAAAGAAAAAGGACATGCAGGTAAGTAGAGTCAGACAAAATGAGAAGAAAGAAAAATTCAGGGAAGAAAAATTAACATAAGAAGAAAAAAGTATTGCTACAACCACATCATTCAGTAAGTGCCTAACAGGCAGCAGTAAGGGGATTCAAATAATTAGGTTGGGGGCTTCTTTTTTTGAATAAAAAATTAATACCACTGGGAAACTTCTTGCATAACCTGCACAGGTAGCTGTCAGTCAATGTTTTTTTGCAGGTAAGAGCATCAGCCAAGTGTGAGGGTTTTCCTGGCAGCATCGTGGCTGGCTCTGCTCTGCACAAGGCCAGGAAAGTAGGTTAGCAGGAAGCAGCCCTTGGCCAGGCTCTGCAGCACTGCTTGGATGTGTGCTTTGAACTGGAGCAAAGTACTTTATCTGCTCTATCACTGCTCCCCTCCTCGTGGCACAAACACTTCAATGAAAGACAGTATTCTCCAGGCAATAGATGAGGATGATTAAAAACTTAACCAAAACTGAGACTCTGAGTCATTACAAAGGGACTTTTATTGTCTGCTTGGTAAAATATTGTGAGCATTTTTCCTCTCACAGAGCAAGGCATAGAGGATTCAATTATTCATACTGAAAAAATAATTTCCTCTTAAGGAGTTTGAGGAACCAAGCCATTGTTGGCAGTGCAGTTTTCCCATTAACTAATTTTAAAGCTTATTGTGCAGTTTTCAGTTTGCTTAGATGGTTAAGCGCAGTAGAAGGATTAATTATTGAAAATGTAATGTCAAAAATGTCTGCTATTTGCTGAACTTAGTTCATTGATGAAATAGCAATTTCTTTTCCATGAACCGTATAACTGTATAGGCGCTTTCTTTTCTTTTTTTTTTTTTTTCCATTTAGAAGCTCTTTGTTTCTTACTTTAACTTTTCTGTTAAAGTTGGGCTCTGGTTGTATTTTTTTTGCTTAATACTAAGGGGTCATTTGTCATCTCTTCTACCTTTTTTAAGCTGTTTCTGTGCTCTAAGCTGAAGATTTGTAATTACCCCTTCGGAGTTACGAACTGGAAAGACCTAAAACAAGCGTAGATGAGGTATCAATCTGCTTCTTTCAGGATCTATATGCTGATATTGGAAAGTATCTGGGAAATAGCCACATTGTCAAAAACAATTAATAGATTTTGGTGAAGTATCTAAATTTCTTTAATAAGACCCTCGAGAATACCTCTATTAGTCTGAACTGCTTTCTATACTTTGTAGTGCAGATTATAGGGCTAGTGCTAGAATGAAAGAGAACTTTTGCTGTAAATTTTTTATTCCATGCAATGATTTGGTTTGAATGTGACATATGGTGAAGTGCTGCTATAGAAGTGTCCAACTCATTAATTTCTAGCTTCTGTGCTGTGTCCTTTTAAAAAAAGTCAGTGTTCCCCCAGCCCATATTTTCTCCTTTTGAAGCCCCACAACCCGGCAGTCCTGCCTTCCCAACGCCACTCTTCACCCATGACATGTTTTCAATGCCACAGGGAGGAACACGATTACGTGGAGAAGTGCTGGAAAGATGTCCGAGTGGGGGACTTTGTGCAGCTGCAGTGCAACGAGATCGTCCCCGCGGATATCCTGCTGCTCCACTCCTCCGACCAGAACGGGATCTGCCACCTGGAGACGGCCAACCTGGACGGGGAGACCAACCTCAAACAGCGCCGGGTGGTGATGGGCTTCAGCGGCCAGGTGAGGCTGGGAAAGCACAGCCCAGGGCCACGGTGTCCCCAGCCACGGCCACTGTGCCACAGCGAAGCCACCACACCCAGGGATTTATTTCCGCATGGGAATTGGAAGATAGCTTAGGTTCCCCTGCCAAAGCATCCCTGGGTTTCCTTAGGGATTCTGCATCTCCTAGGCAGGTGGAGGTGTGGCAGCTCAACTGGGAGCTGCTCTAAGGCCCACTGGGTTGGAAAAATTTAAAGAATGGGATCTTGTGTAGGAGTACATTAAGCAGTTTAATAGGAACTCAAGATCTGGGCTTTTTTTTAAAGTTATATGTTTGACATTGCTTTGAGATTCAGTTTGAACACTTAAAATCACCAATTTTTTTCATTGACAGTATCATTTTCCTTTTACAAACATTTTACTGCTATGTTCTCTTGGTTTATGCTGGATAAACCTGAAGTAAACAAGAAAATATGATTTAGGGACAGTAGTTTTCAAGCATCTTTTCAAACACAGCAGGGCAATTTTTCAAATAACCCAGAACAAGTTTAGGGAGTTGTAGCATGTGAAGAGGAATATTTTGTTCCATTGGAATCACTCCATCAAACAGGAAATCAAAAAACCTCACAGGTAATTCTAGGAATTACATTCATGTGTTTAGCAGTCAGTACCAGTGCCATCAGGAAGATTTTTTGGGGTTACTGGTGTGTGGAACACAGCTGCTGCGGAGCAACCAGATTTATTAAATAAAAGCACACCATTTCCATGGCCAGTTGGGATCAGGTGCTGTACTCAGTGTTATTTGCTCATTGTTCAAATGGAAATCACTTTGCAAGGACAATTAAGGGCTTCCTCAGGTTGTGGATACCACAGCACATGGCACAGGCCCTTTCCAGTGCCTTCCAGTGACAATTAGGGAGAGGTCTTGCTCCTGAGAAACACTGGAAATTTTTAATATGTAGAGATTTGGCAAAAAACAGTAGAATGGCTACTTAACAGTTTTTTAAATGCTGTGTTTTTGTCAGGTAGTCCTAATTTACACTTCAGGTTTTCTATTTTTGCTTTTAGAGGAGAACAGGGTGCTCTACCATCACACAAAATGCAAACTTAGGTTTCAGTTGTTCATAATATGAGGAAGTCTTCCTTTACATCAGAAAACGCCCACATGCTCAACTATGCCCCAGACTGCCTATTCATGGTGATTTTCTTTACATTTTGAGCTGTTATTTAGATAAACTGAGTGCTTGGGAGTGTCTATCCTTAAGAATTCCAGTTCCATTACCAGAGTGGAATAACGCAGTTCTGGCCATGGTGACAGCCAGTGCTGGGAAGGTCAGAGCTGACACAGGCACCAGAGTCACCCTATTATTGCAGTGTGTTTGTGCAAACAGCGCTGGATAAAAACCCCAGTGTCCGCAGTATCTCATGTGCGGGTTTTAGTGCGCCACTTTCTTCCTTGTTCCTTGAGCTTTGCTTGGTGCTGTGATTTATGAGCTGCATAAAACCCCCTCAGATGTAATTCCAGCTATAAAGTGGCTTTGTGAACAGGGAAGAAATACTGGCGTTAGATCTTCGGTTTAGGATACAAGAAATATGGAAAAGACTCTTTACAAGAGCATGGACCGACAGGACAAGGGGGAATGGCTTCACACTGAGAGAGAGTCGGTTTAGGTTAAATATTAGGAAGAAATTCTTCCCTGTGAGGGGATGAGGCCCTGGCACAATTCCCATACAAGTTTTGGGTGACCCACACATGGAATTTTTCAAGGCCAGGTTAAACAGGGCTTGAATCAACCTGGTCTAGTGGAAGGTGTCCCTGCCCATGGCAGATGTTGTGACAAGATGATCTTTAGGGTCCCTTCCAAACCAAACCATTTTGTGATTCTATGATTTGCTTAGGAATATTGAATACAACTATCTGTAAAAGACTGACAGAAAGGATTTATATTTTTTGCCTTTTATGACATTTTCTACCTTGAATTTTCAAACGTAAAGTTCTTGTCATGAAAAGAAAAATTTTGAGAGAAGTATCATTCTTCTGTACCCCTTTCTATCTAGAAACCTGTTCGTTTTCTTTGTTAGCAATGAACACTGCAGGTGACTTTTGTGTCTTCCTGTTCTCCTGTTGTACAAATACTTCTAGCAAAACCAAACATGAACTGATTTTCCTGTTGAGTTCACTGAGTTGAACAAGATTCAGCAGAGGTGAAAAATCTCTCTTAAAACAGGTTCTAAAAATACTCAGCCACATGGGTCAGAAGGTATACAAAATGCCCTTATATTCCTGAAGCTTTTATATTTCCTCCAACAATTTTTTCTCATATCTCTACTTTTTTGTGCTCATATATACATACATAGTAAAAAAAAAAAAAAAAAAAGA
>VZTX01000966.1:0-45624 GCA_013400915.1 Pardalotus punctatus | reverse complement strand
AAAAAAAAAAAAAAAAAAAAAGTATTGTTTATGAAAAGAAAAAGAACAGGAGAGAGAAAATAATGTACAAATTAAAGCACAGTGCTTGCTGTGGAAAAAGGTAGGGAGGCCCAGCAGCAGATTTGATTTCCAGCTTTCCTAATGGAGGATTTTGTGTTAAGTGAGCTTCAGTTCTTTTAAAAATTCTGTGGCACAACAATAGTTATTATCTTTCACATTTCTCACATGCCATTTTTATTACATTTTCTTAATTGAAAATCAAAGTTCTGTGTATTGTTTCAGTTAGGAATAAATCACCACTAATGGCAGTCAAGTACCTCTCATGCTGTTTGCCTTCTGGGCTGCTTCATGGAGTCCAAACCCCAAGCCTGTTTCCCTGAACACTGGGGAAATCAAGCAAAATTGTGTGACTCAGTTCAACTCCAAGCTCTGTATGAGTGAGCCCTTAGCCTGAAAAACTTTGTCTCGTTTTGTCTCTCCCAGCAACTTAGGTTTATTCTACTGCCTTCCCTCTTCTGGGTTTGTTCATTCATTTTGGGGTTGGGTGGTGGGGATTTTTTTGCTGTTAGTCTTGCTTTCAGTGTTATTTGAATATGATACACTCGTTCAAATGTGTTGTCTCTCACCTTATGATGATACCATCCTGGCCAATAACACAAGTCTTCTAACATAATCAAAAATCCTGGTAAATCCTGACATTATTTTCATTTGAGCTTGTTCTTGGTTGACCACTGCTTTTCTTTTATTTATAAGTAATCTGAATTATTTAATAGAATCATAGAATCCCAGAATGGTTTGGACTGGAAGGAACCTTGAAGTTGATCTTGTTCCAAACCCCTGCCATGGGCAGGGACACCTTCCACTATCCCAGGTTTCTCCAAGCCCTGTCCAACCTGGCCTTGGACACTTCCTTGGACACAACTCAGATCAACCTGTGCCAGGGCCTCCCTGCCCTCACAGGGAAGAATTTGTTCCTAATATTCCATCTAAATCTACTCTCTTTGCTATATTCACTTTAAATGAAGACAGATGTTTTCACTAGTTGGCATCTGTGGTATCTTGTCCAATACATAACATTTTCTTCATTTAATTTAACCAGCCGTTATTCCAAAATGGGGAAATACTCAGCCCTTCTGAAGCTTTGCTTCAGGCTGAATGAGCTGAAATGACTTTGCCTCTCCTTCTAGGCAAGTGCTCCAGCCCTGGTGGTCTAAATGAAGCTTCCCATAGTGTTTAGCACTTCAAGTACTCATTGGGTTTGACACTCATTCTCAGTGTGTTTTCTCTTGCAGAATACTTTGTTTGAACCCGAATTTTTCCAAAACACCATCATCTGTGAAATGCCAAACAATGATCTCAATAAATTCAAAGGTTACATGTAAGTACTTGTTATCGATAAACACGTTTTGGATCTCAACTTTAATATTACTCTTGGTGGAACTGGATGGAAGGGACAGATTTTGAGGAAATTGATCATTGTCACTATTACCTATTCCTGGATTCAGAAGTCAGTATAAAATGAAGACTTGCACTCTGTTTTGTGGCAAGGCAAAACCAAGGCTTGGAATTGCATTTGTAGTTGTTTAATACAAATCATTCTCATAAAGCTTCAACTCTCTTCAAAACCGAAACATAAGCTCATTTACATTTGATCTGATGGGTAGACTAAGCTAGATTTAGATATAATCCTTCCTAATGTTTAAAGGCATTCAGCTGCATGGCTCTGGTTACTTCACATTTACAGCCACAGGGAAAAGGTGTCCAAGATCTGATAAACAATACAGATTTTCTTCTTATTAGAAAGGTAGAAAGAGCAAGCAAGCATGCAAAATCCTACTGAACCAATGTGTTAGACTAGTATATAAAGGCGGGGTGGGCTGTTTTGGGGGTTTTTTTTTTCATTCTTCATTAAATAATTATGGCACAAGCATAACAGCAAATTCAGCATTTAACCCCATTCATGAATTATAAGGCCAAAATGTATGTCAGGGCTCATATCCTAAAATTCTTTTACACTCCAATACCGGGCAGCCTTTCCCAAGGCCCTCTTCAGAGCGGTCATCAATCCACACCACAGCTGATTCCCACACCACAGCAGAGAATTCTCCAAAACACCTACTGCCCCAAACCAAGTTCATGCCCCACTACTGTGCAAATAATTTAACAGCATGAATGTGCCATCATCCCCATCCATGCCCCAGCTTTTCTAAATTTGCCAGCAGCTAAACTAGGAGTTCATGGCTCTGCAAGAAGCAGTGAGTGTTGTACCTGGCGTAGCTGCAAATGGCTGGATCTCTGACAGAATAAACCAGAGGGTTCTCTCCCATTAGCACTGACCGTGTCTAATCTGGTTTTGAGGTTGTGCCCTGTACGAATGGTGCCTCTAATAGCAGTGCCATTTCTCCTCTGCAATATCTTACAAGGGAAAAAGAGGTCAAGTTTCTATTGATTGCTGGCTGTGGTTGTTGGCTTCAGGGACCACAGGGTAAAATCTAAATTGAAACAATCCTTCCAATTAGCCTGCTGTAATACAGCAAAGAGCACAGAGATTATAGAAATGTAGGAGATATGTCACAAGAAAACACACACAAATACACACCCTTAGGACCCAGAACTGGCTTTAAGATATTCAACTCTCAACTGAAAGTCGGTAACAGAAATCTCTTTGCTGAATGCCCGTTATCTCACCTTCTTGGTGGAACATGGAATTAGTTGCCTTTCACTCCTTGCTTCAGGCGTAGAAGAAAGAATTTGCTAGGGAAAATTACTTGCTAAGAGTTAGTGGAGTTTCTGTCTTTGGTCTGCTGAGATTTGAGCTATTTTGTAAACACAAATTACTTGGTGCAGGCTACCTTTTTCTCCAAGAACCCTTAATAAATTATTGAGGCTCTCTTTCCTTGCTAGAAAATAGCAGGAGTATTCTCAGCTAAAAATGATAAGAAATAACTTAGTGACACCCATCTGACATGCCTGATCACAGAAAATTCTGTTCAAGGGGATGCAAGAAGGCTTTTATTAAATGAGTTCCCCAAGGCTGAATCTAGATTCCAAGAAAAACAGATCTCTGGCACTATGTTTTTATAATTCTACCAGGGGTAGGTTGTTGGCACCTACACCTTTTCCCTTGTCTGGTTTAAGTCACGTAATCATGTGCAGCTGCACTTGGACATGGGACTGTACTCAGACATAACTCCTAGCCTTGTCCTTCTTTTGAGAGGTGCGGCTGTTTACTGGCAAATGAAATGCAATATATCAAATAGAAAGTAGAGAGAGATGCGTATTTTTGGGAAAAAAAATCTTTTCCCACCCTGACATTTACATAAGAAAACAAGACAAAGTTTCTGAAACAGAAGCTCTCAGCTTTGGTAAAGATCTCAAGAGGAACCTCTTGAGAAGTGGTGCACAAGAAAAGCTGTGGGCAGGGGTAGGGGTGTGCATTCATTTTCAGAGGCAAGAAACAAAACTGCCCACCTGATAGAGCACCGACCTTATGGCTTTCATCAGTTTGTTGAAGGATCTGGTGGATGATGGGGCATCCTCAGCCAAGATGAAAAGTCTTCTGCCCAGGGTGAGAATGAGGAGCACCTCAGCCTGCAGACTGCTCAAGGGAGCTGAGGTTCCCGAAGAAGAGAAGCCCTTTGGTGGCTGACAGAGTGACAGGGGCTCTGGCAGGGTGCAGATGTATTGGTCTGAACCTCTGCTCATCTTTCTGAAAAAATTTTCTCTGTAAGAAGTAGCAAAATGACTCTGCCAGATGAGGTACCAAGGGAAAGCCAATCTTGCTGTTTATTGGCATCATGACACACACACTGACCAAGGGGCCTTCAAAGGGAAGACTTGGACTTCTCTGTAACTTTTTGATGGAGTTTTCATTCAAGCTGAGTGAAATAAAAGCAAAACTGGGCCTTCAAAGTTACTTAATTTCGTCTTGAAACACGTGTACACAAACATTTTGTTTAACATTCTATTAGAACAAAAAAATGAATTGCTCTATTTGATTTTATTTCTTCCAGGGAGCAGCCAAACCATGAACGAGTTGGGTTTAACATTGAAAGCCTCTTGCTTCGTGGATGTACAATCAGAAATACTGAGGCTGCAGCAGGAATTGTTATATATGCAGGTAAGACATCCTTTTTATTTAGGTAAACTGAGAATTTCCCCATAAATATCCTTAAAGAAATAAATATAGTCTAATATTGCAACATAATTTGATATTTTGTTTTAAAAACTGGTAGTGCACAGAAAAATTACATAACTTTTTTTTAAGTAAAAATATTACTCATCCATCTCCAAAGCCAGCAAATCTTGCACTGGGTCTTTGGCAAATGACAGCATCCTTGTGCATGTCAAATATCTTGTAAAAATACCCAGACAAGTAAAAAATTGCTAAGGTGAGTTTAACCCTCAGCTCTGGCTATAATACTAATTCCATCTGTCATAAAATCTACACAGCTGCCCTAAGGGAGGTCTCACCGGCTCCTCAGGGTAGAGACTGGCACAGATGAAGATCTAGCCAGGAAAAAAACCCAAAGTAATCTGTGAGTTTCATTCCTCCATTCAATCTGTGCCAGTGGCAGCACGCAGGAGGCGGGGAGGCAGCAGCTGGAGGTGACAGAGAGGCAGCACAGGACAGGTTTGTGCTGACATAGACGCAGTGTGTCCGTGCAACCATGAATTTCACGCAGCAGACACATGGACCAGGAAAGACGGTGTCGGTGCCCAGATGAAATGCAGCAGTGCCAGGTTCAGCAGTGGGTCAGTTCATCTGTTTCTCAGCATCTTTTACCTTTGGAGTGTTACCACTGCTTTTACTCAGTGAGCATGATTTATCATTGGCTTTGCCAGCTGTGCCCTCTTCTGCTTCAGAGGGTATCAGCTTCCCTTTTATTTGTAGATTAAATAAAAGTTAATTCAGACACAACAATTAATCCTATTAGCTATTATTATCTTTTCAGTAGAGTTATATCAACTGCTTTGCATCTAATCAGCAGCGAGGGGTCCAAGGTTGAGCCACCTAAGGGAAATGAGAAGTCGCATCTTTACAGGAGTCATTTAGCTTAGATTAATCTCCACAGCCTGAAACAATTTACCTGACAACAGACTGTTTATTTCACTGCTACACAACTGGACTCTCAATGTCTATAGCTCCCATATGTTTCCAAGGTAGCTTTGCCTTTGTAGGTCTTTCATTGCCTGAACCCCACATGTAAGCAGAGCCCACCAGGCAGAGGAGGAGAGCCAGAGCCAAATTCTTCTTTTGGAAATAGCTATTATATAAAAATCTCAGTAGGGATCATTCCCTGTATAGTTGGAGTAGTTTATCTTCCCTTCTCCTGTTGCAGCTCCTAATTTTCTTCTGTTTAGCTCAGATTTCCCAGTATGTTCCTTTGACCACCAGCACAGATCCTAATGTGGATCTCCATTTATGTTGCTTAAGCTGCCAGTAGCAAAGTTTGGAATTTTAAAGTTATTCCCAAGGCATGGTGGTTTTCATCTGAGTAAGTCTTCAAATCATTTTCCGACTGAAGTCTTATTGTTAATGTCAGCATAAAAGTTTATTCCTTTTTTCCCTAAAATTAGACTGGCTTCAGTCAGTACCAGCTTCATTTCTAGGGTTCTTTGACATTGATTATACTCTGGCTTTTAATCATGGTCTGTGACCTTTTCTGAACAATTGAGATCAGGCACATAATAAGATGGCACACTTTCCATTTTTATAACTCTATTACTCCTCAAACTTTCTTTCTAATGGAAGCCTTTGTGAGAAGTGCAGCCATCGCTTTGTGCAATTGCTTGGCCTGTGCAGTTCTCATCTGACCCCAGGATAGTTATACTTTTTTTGGCTACCCAAATTGTTCTTCGCAAAGCAATAACACTAAAGCACAAAAACCTCATTATAGAGTGAGAGCCAATGTAGTTTTCTCATTGTGATTGGGACAGCAGTAAGAATTATATACTTTTCAAATACTAAAGTACCAGAAAGAAGTTTTAGATGAGCCCATCAACATCTAGAGAGACAAGGTACCATTGGGGTGGTAGGTGAGGTGCTGCATTGCACAGCATAGGAAACTGTGAGGATTAGAGGAGAACAAAGTAGCTTATTCCCCATATTTCTGATTTTCTATTCCTTGCAAGGTGATAGCTGTGTTACAGAAGTGTCCTTTTCCTGATAGTCACCTGAAGTGGAAAGGAATGGTAGAACTGATATTTGGAAAGAAGCTCTTCACATTTTCTTCCTGAACTAAATTCATCAACACTTCCCTGAGGGTTTTCTCGGAGGGGTTAGAGGGCTTTGGCTTGTTTTGTTTTCAACACAAAACATTCCATTAAGTTGATGTTAAAGAAAAGTGAGGAACAAGATTCACACAGCTACTGGAGGAACACAAACACAAGCAGCAGTGCCCTCCCCTTCGGTGCAGCTTGGTGGTTGGAGCATTTGCTCACCAAGGGGCTTGGGGCTTGTTCTCCGTTCAGCCTGCGTGGGAGTGAGCACACATCTCCTGCTACACAGGCTGTGCACTGAACCCCTGCCCGGGTGAAATGAGTGGATTTGTACTGGCATTGGAAAGGCAGGAGCACTGGTAGAATAAACTGGTCCCGCTGACACAGCTCCAGCTTGTGTAAATAATTGCATATTCATTGGAATAGGAAGCCAGCTCTTGGGTGAATGTCCTGAACATAAGGCTGGAGAGTAATTTTCCCTCTTGCTCTCTTTCTTAATTAATAACCGTTGATGTAAACCTGGAATGAATCCAGCAGGTGTGAGTGAACTGCACCTAACTTCCAGCTTTTGGGTTAAATCACCTCCCTAGAGAAAGCTAAAAGGCAGCTTGGAAAACAGCCCTTGTCACACACATCATGCACATACAAATGAAAACTAAATACAAGTCTGCAGGGTCTGTATTTTCAGGGAAAAGGATTGTAGAAATAAACAT
Organism: Pardalotus punctatus; assembly: GCA_013400915.1. Taxonomy (NCBI): domain Eukaryota; kingdom Metazoa; phylum Chordata; class Aves; order Passeriformes; family Pardalotidae; genus Pardalotus; species Pardalotus punctatus. The sequence goes on along the minus strand of VZTX01000966.1, from coordinate 38,689 downwards.
AATAGATACCATTTAATATAGCAACAGATGGTGTCCAGATATCCCAATTGTGGAGCCACATTTCAGATAATATTAATAGAATTGAAAAAGCAATTTCTGCTTCTTGACTTCTTACAGCACTCTTCTTTTTCCATTACAAGTATAGCTGCTCAAATCTAATTCACTAAGTTTAAGGATTGGGGTTTCTTTTATTTCTCATCCTACTGTTTTGTCAGCACTTTACAACCAAATAGTGAAAAGCTAAATATTAGTGTTTTCCACCGCTGGATCTGACTGGTTGAATTTATTTAAGTTAATATATAAAATATATCTAGTGACTTTTAAATGGCTGCTGAAAGATATTCAAATGCAGGTTTCAGGAATGTGTATAGCACCTGAACAATTTGTTTATAAAATACAAAAATACAATACTAATGTTCATATTCCTTTTCTTCTCATGGAGATACGGCTTTTGAATTTTTATATAAACCTTATTATCCTACTAAATCTGCTGTTATTGGGACAGAAAAATGAATATGCCAGCTGAAACCTGTGATGTAATGGAGGTCTTCGTAAACTTCAAGATTTAGGCTCTGATGCATTCAGTTAAATGGGAAGATGGGCAAGAAAAATTGTGAATGCCAGCATCAGTCATCACGCTCTCATTTTGGGAGAGAAATACTTTTTAAAAATGCAAACCAAAACACAAAATATTATATAAAGATGATGATGCTCATTTGTGTTTTGAAGGTCATGAAACAAAGGCCATGCTGAATAACAGCGGTCCTCGTTACAAGCGCAGCAGGATAGAGCGACGGATGAATATGGACATTTTCTTATGTGTGGGACTCCTGTTTGTGATGTGCCTTGTTGGAGCTGTAGGTAAGCACTGACAAAATTCTTTTTCCTGAATGGTGATTAAAATTGATCTCATAGACATGGGTGAGATCTAGAGCTGAATGCTTTTGGGGTCTTTAGGCTGCTTGGTCTTTCCAAGAGATGAGTTAAAATGGCAGATCTGAGCAATTCAGATGAAGAAAACTCATCCATGGCTATAAATGTTTCAGATGAGACTCGTCTCCACTGTGGTAAAACGTGTAAAGCAAGTGAAAGCCATTGTGTGACTGCATTGTAGGAATCAATATTTGCCAGCTGAAATCTTCCTTCCTTCCTGAGCGCTTCCTGAGGGGGTGTTTATTCCTTGTGCATAAGAGCAAAAGTAAAATGATGTTGCTTTATTTTCGTTTCAGTAGCATCTTCCTCTAATATGTTTGGGAGTGATATTAGACAGAGAAACACAATTTAGAACCCGTGAGCTGCTCATAATTAATTCATTCAGTTTGCAGCCTCCACAGCTTCCTTCCTTCCTTCTCAAAAGCCCCTTTACATCAGGCTCTCTCCATCTCTCAGATGGAATAAATGTCTAGGTTGGAATAGCCTGCATTTTTCTGGGGTCCTTGCAGGTGAGCACATGTGAATTTAGTAACTGGTGTTAACTAGAGTCTATTGAATGGTTAATCTCAAAAAGATATCTTCACTGCATGTAAGCACCTGCTTGCCTTCCAGCTCTGATTGCAATCTGTCCCAGGCAGGCCACAATTAATAGGATCTCATAATTCTGAGGAAAGGTGCAAATTTTATGTCCACTGACTTTGAATGGGGCAATGTTTTAAAGAGATAACAGGGGTTCCCACGAGCCACCTTTTCAATTGATTTTGTTTCAGTGATAACTTGCTTAGTGCTACTGCTCTGATTTAGCAACAGTCAAATCAAATTTTCCTGCACCTGCCCTGGAGGTATGTGATGTGACACGCCAGCCAGTCATCAGTGTAATATCATGGGAAGTAAGGGCCATCCAAAACAGATGGACAATTGAACTGACTTAATCGCTTCTTTAATTTTACTGCTTCATGTTGCACTGGGCCTTTTTGGCACCAAAATGGGATTTCAGTTTGACAACTGAGCCCTGTGTGAGGGAGAGAGAGACTTTATTTTCCTTGTTCCCTGGCTGCTGTCATGTAGATTTAGAGACTTGTCTTTGTCTGGTGCGTAGGGGCCCTTGAGTAATAAAGTCCTTCAATTTAAGGTTTAAGGAAGTCTCAGATGAAAAAATCAGCATTTAAAAAATAATTTATCTGCTCAGGTTAAAAAAAAAAATCCATAGTCTAAGTGAAACATGATGGAGTAACAATTCCATTAGCTTTCATCCATCCAAAATGTCCAGGGGCTCTACCATGAGTTCTTGCTTTGCAGCCTTGTCTGAATGTAGGGTTCTAGGAAGAAATATCACTGGTGGAGCAGCTATCAGGATTGTCCTTACACGCAGAGGCAAACTGGGGTAAGAAGTGGCTTGTGGAGCAGAGTTGTTCTTGTTCAGATATAACTGTGGTCTGAACAGCCAAAGAGCATTGCTGAAATAATTTTAATATCTTTGGCAGCATTTTAGCAGGCAGATGCTGCAAAACAACTGCTTGGTTAACTGGTGCTAATGAAAGTTTTATTGGAGCTGGATATGTGAAGTGGACTAATAGAGGTTTTTGGCATCAGGACAAATGATGCAGCCAGGGAAACCAAGTTGTTTGCCTGAGCTCTGTGGGAAGTTTCTGACGCTGTAAATTTAGTAACCTCCTTGACAAGAGTAGGTTTATTTCAATAAGGACAGCATGTAAAGTAGTAGAAAAATCGTGATGGGACGTTGTTAAGTCCTGTAACAGAGGTTTTGTCATAGCAGTGCAATGGTATCTACTGGTATTTAAAACACAGAGGAAGAAGCAGTTTGGGATATGATTTAATTGAAAGAATGTAGAGATGAGATGCCCAGGCTGAATTTAGGGTGTTTGTCATCTCTTAACAAAGACAGATGGAACTCAAGAATGGTCAGGGGTAAAAAACATATTTCAGTTTGTCCATATACAAAGGTTCTAAGGTTCATTTCTGTGAGAGGAATGAGAGTCTTCAGCACTGAGGATTTTAATGGGTAGATGATAGAGATGGATTCCTCCAGCAGGAAAACGTAGAATGAGGAAAGATCTGTGCAGAGCCAAGAGCCATGGGGAACACCTGCTGAAAGAGAGGTGAACGAAAATATCTCTGAATGTTTATTTCTCACTAGCATATCCACTATGTGCATGTGCTACAGAGCTCTGCAGGTGCTTTGCATTCTCCATGATTTGCAGCATTGCTTGGGGAGCATTGCTTTGGAAATGTTTAATTAGCAGGGCAGTCCATATCTGCCCATTTTAGAGGCTTTGTCACTTGCCTCACTGCCCAGCCGATTTCAGCCTCGTGTCTCATTCCTACAGGGCATGGCATTTGGACAGGAAACTTTTGGGAGCATCCACCTTATGATGTCCCAGATGAGAATGGGAATTTTTTGTCTCCAGTTCTTGCCGGTTTCTACATGTTCCTGACAATGATAATCCTGTTGCAGGTAAAAGACAAAAACCTCTCTGTTACCTCCAAGGAAGGAGCTACTCAAAACTGAGCATAATCACTAATGAACAATTATTATCAACTAATAGCTGTGCAGTACCCTCTTAATCCTATTTGAAAATATTTCTAGAAGTGTTTCAAATCATCCAAGTGTGAAATAATGTTTCTTTTTTTTTCTTTCTAACTGCAGATTTTTTTCTTGCTACTGAAACCCCACAAGCATATAGACAGGAAACCGCATGTATTATATCTTTAACTCAGAATATCTAGCAGATGCAATAAAGAGGATGTTTACATCCAAATGTCAGCCTTTTTTTTTCCCTGCCTATATCCAGAATTCCAAAATAAGAATGCCACTTAACATCTCAGAAAAACAGTGAAACAAAAATTGCCAGTTTGCCAGTGGGGAATAATAACTAGGTATTGTTCCACTGGTCTAGGAAAGAAGTTAAATTAGAAGTAGGATACTTGTATATCTGAGTGTGATTAAGCCTAATTAGAAGAGAGCATTTTATTGGGTGAGGAAAAAAATTACATTTACTTTTCAGATTTCTTGATGTCACTGCTGAGATTTAAGTGGACAGAATTTCTTTAACAAGAACAAAATCTGAATATAACTTTCAGAGCTGCTCAGAGATTCCTTGGGGGATTACTTTTCATTACTGCAATAGAATGTTTGTGCCTCTTAAGAATTCATTATTATTTCAGGGCAAGGAAGCTCATGGGTGGGAAGTGTTGTGTGCAAGGTAATTGTTTGTGAAACTTTTCTACACTAAGAGTTAGTTTGTGCTACTCCTTCCTTTCAGAGTTTCAGAAGCGTAAGGGTGAGTATGACCCCATGTCCAGAAAATGTGCTTTGTAAGGGCGTCCTCTGAAGGACCCATCTTTGAATTTGGTCCTCTAGGAATTTTTTCTTAAGTTTGCCACTTATTATCCCTGCTTCTCCATTGCTACCGTGCACGGGATTTTTTTTCTCCCCTGAACTATTATTCATCAGTCCTACAATATGTCTTTCGGAAGAACTGTTCCTTTGGAAATCATTACTATACCTGTGCCAGGATATTGATGATAGAAAGCAGCAAAACTTGTCTGACCCCTCACCGCAAATTTAAACTCTCTTTCAGGTTTTAATCCCCATTTCTCTTTATGTGTCAATTGAGTTGGTCAAATTGGGCCAAATCTTCTTAATTCACAATGACATTGACCTGTATGATGAAAAAGCAGATTTGCCCATCCAGTGCCATGCCCTCAATATTACTGACGACCTTGGACAAATCCAGTACATCTTCTCAGACAAAACTGGGACACTAACAGAAAACAAAATGGTATTCCGGCGCTGTACTGTTGATGGAATTGAGTTTTCCCATCAGGAAAATGGTGAGAGACTTTTTTCATTCTTGCATTTTTTTCTCTGAGCAATTAAATGATATTAATTTAAAAATTAATACTTAAACCTACTGAGGCCCCTGATTGAAACTCGGGCTCTGTGGATTATTCTCTATTTTGTGAAGGACTCCTCTTACAGGGATTCACAAAAGTGAAGGCGTTTTAAATGATTCAGAAATCAGATGGGAAAAGTTTTCCAGATCCCCCTGCAGGCACCTCCAGGATTTGCCCTGCATTCAATACCCACTCGTGCATGCAAAGAGAACATTTTCATTTCTAAATGAACACCAGCCAACCTTTTATAAGCTCGCAAACTGGTATTAGTTAGTAATTAAACTCAGTGGGTCCAAAAGTAATTACCATAGACTTCTGTGTGATACGAAAAGTACAGGTTACCTTTTCCTGGCTGCAGTCTGGATCTGAAGGATCTTGGCACTCGGTGCTCTAAATTCAGGGATTGATTCAGGCCCCTTCTTCATCTCTACTTTCTTGCTCTATGTAGTGGAAAGGATCTTATTAAGCTGGCAAGCAGCTGCCAAAAAGATGTTTGTGCTCTGTGACTGAAAACATTAGCAAATTTGTGAATTACCATATTTCACTCTCCTGTTCCAACTGCAAAAAGCAGCTGTAGAGACGAAACATTAGCAGAAGCCCATAAAAGTGACTGATCACTTTGAAAACACATTTTTATTTTCTTGCAATAGTAACAGCGGCAGTTGCCAGAAACTGCAGTGGACCAGTGGACAGTGACATTTTTCTGGTGCTGACTTTTGAAACGTTTTGGCTTTGGTTTAGTTTGTCCCAGGGTTTTTAATTGATCAAGGAATTCCTCCCAAACAATGCCAAAAAAATAAAATTAAAAAAAAAACCAACAAAAAACCATTATCAGAGGTAAGGTTTTGTTTTTCCTTTACAGCCAGACGGCTGGAAACACACAAAGAGTTGGATTTAGACGACGAGGTCTTTGCAAAACTTCAACACTTCACTCTCCCTCCCATGAATCTGGAGAGACCAGCCACTCGTGGGCACAGCACCACGAGACCCCTGAGGCGGTGCCAGAGCGCGCGGGCGCGTTTCCAGGGGCACACGAGGAGCAGGTCTGTCGGCCGTCGCGACAGCAGCCAGTCCCAAGTGGCGTTCAGCAGCCCCATGGTGAGTACCCACAGACTGAGCTGACACCTTCTAAGCCATCCCTTGTGCTGCGTTTTGTGATGGGAAGCCAGCAGAGGGGAAATCCAAGCCTTGCTGGAGATAAGAGAGGGAAGGGGGAGACAGAGCATCGGGGTCCTCAACTGGAGCATGGCTGCAGTCAGGGGGAGCAGAATCTGCTGGATTTTAGATCTGAAACTCCCCAAATTCACACACAGTTTCATTAAAGTCAGGCTGTTCTGCTCTTCTTGAAATTTTTTTAACAGACATTTCAGACAAGGCTTTTGTGAATACTAAGAGAAGGTCATACACTTTCAAAATTAGAATTCCAACTAAAATTAAAGGCCTGGGAAATCCTTCCAAATCTTGATTTAAGAAAAACAAAAAAGGGTCTAATAAATACAGAGTTCTCTGAATTTTATTTGCTGCAGTTGTTGTTTTTGTAAGATCCCACTTACCTCATTCAATTCCACTGTCATGTAGTAGATACCACTCAGAACTCCTACTGTTCTTGGAATATGGGAGTTCTGTCAGTTGTTATCCTAGTATTTTGCAGCTCAATCCTCATGAGATGCTGAGAACATCTCCATGGGTTTTCAAGAGCCCTTGAGCCATGACTTCTGAGAACTTCTTGCAGGTCATGAATATTGAAGGGTGATAAAGAAATTTTTTGCCTGTTTATTTCCCAATTACATTTTTTACTGCCAGGCCTCTTCTTTTTGTTCTATAAATAAACTATTTTTTATTCACTGGAAAGCAATATCTGAGGAACTAGTATCAAATATCTCTTTTGTAGAAAAAGATTAAGCTGCTGTAATGAAAATAAGCAGCCTTAGCTGCTCACAGGTGTCACTGTACCTGGATGAATTGTTTAACCCCCCCTATGACAATTGTGAAGATGTAGAAAAAATGGAGACACTTAGATATTGCCCAGAGCCAGCCCTGTATGATGTCCTTTAAATGACACATAGTAATATCCTTCTTTGCCAGCTGAGCCAATTCCCTATTAATAAAATGGGGATAGTAAATTTCTTGGTGTCTCTCTGGTTCCTGCCCTTTGGAACTTATATCACCTCATCTGATGCATTTTTGCTCTGCTACAAATCTGGAGCATCCTGAGTACTCCTGGTATACAGAGAGTGTTTGTGGGCTTGTGTGTCTGTCAGCAGTCAGAGGTTCCTAAGAAAAATCCATTTTTCAACAGTGGAACGTGATAGAGAATTAACATTTATTCTCTCTACCTTTAGGGGCTCTTATGAATTAAGAGAGTGACAGTACATTTCCTTCTAAATTTAATGGCTCCAATAAGTAATGCCTTGCTATTAGAAGCATTTCATGTAGATTTCCATTGTCCTATGGTCATCAGGTTTTCGTGCCATCAAGTAGAAGAAATGCCATCAAGTTAATGAGGAAACCTTAAAACTGAATGGCACTAGCCATTTTATATCATCAACATTTTCACTAACAAAATTGCTAACACTGAAAAGGTGGCAAACTGAACTGATCATCATCATTAATGCTGTTTTAGTCAGTTTTCTTTTTTGCCTGGTTAGGGTTTTTAATATATGTTCAGGCTGAAAATTCAGGTCAGTACTGTTTTCAGTTAATGTGAAAAGGAAGATGAGAAAAACTTTTCTGATAAATATTGATTTATTTTATTGTTTTGTTTTTAAAACCTGTCTCTGAGGCCGCAATTAGCCTGACAATTTTCAATTTTTCCAGAGGAAGCTTTTGAATTGAGAAAGTTGCTGCTAAATTGAAATACCCAGTAGTGTGTTGTCCTTTCTGACAAGAACTAGAGGCAGACATTGAAAATATAGGTGTAAAAGAAATTGAGTGGGGTGATGTCAGATAGGAGAGGCTGAGATCCACATTTAATAATCTGGTGTTTGTGATCTTCCTTCTGTTGCAGCAATGCATGAATAAATTGGATGGATAATTGTGCAAAGTTGGTGAGATTCTGATCTCTGTTTCAAATTTAATGGAATTCCCAACATAACTGTTTGGACAGTTGTATTTGCACATGTGTTCTTCATTGGAATTGTCCAGATAAGCTGTTTGGGATTGTTCTATGTACAAAGTACAGTATTGGCACAGTCCCATTACCCACAGAACTGCTGCAGTGCAATATTAGGACAGGATTTCTTTATAACTCCAGCTTTAACTTTTCAGGCTCTGTTTCTTTTTGGGAGACCTGAGAAGATAACTGAAAAACCAGGCTTATCCCCAGCATGTATTAGTTTGCCAGAGAAAGGACCACATCAGTACTGCAAACATGTCCCTGTATGTGAAATAAAAAAGCATTAAAACACTGAGCCAGAAGAACCAGAGCTTTCCGCAGCAGGGAAAGTGCAAAGCCTTCTTGCAGCTTTGGATTCCGGTTGAGCTGCAAAATGAGCAGGAGATATTTTGCAATTATTAGGATTATTTAAGAACCGTTTGTCACTTTAGCAAGCAGGAGATGCAGTGTAACATATTCAGCTCAGCACAGCCCAAAAGGTGCTTGGGTGACTTCTGTTGTGTGTTTACAGAACTTGGGAAAACTGTGCCAGATTGAATGAGGTGAGGGTGAGATGAACTAGAACGCAGCTAAATAACTATGGCAGTCCCTTAAACAAGGCCTCCAAAACTGTTGGCTACCGGGAAGTTGTCTTTTAAATTTGGAAGTGTTTGTTAAATATGGCCCTGAATCAAATCCAAACCAGATTCGGCTAACATGAAATTCCCATTAAAAGTAGTACTCCCATAGCTATACATCAAATTAAATTGGAGGTAAGTGACATTGTTAAGAAGTTTCGCTTGCAAATTTAGGTTTGATTAGAAAGAGCATGATAGTAAAATTACTGAAACATTTCAGGAACAAGTATACATGTATTTATTTATTTATTGCAAAAACTGAAGAAGAAAAGTTTGAGTGTGCTTCTCTTTCTGAGTGCAAAATGAAATTACTCTGGAAATAAAAAGCAATAGTGCTGTAACTAAGCCATAAACACAAAATGTTTTCTGTTGAAATAATTATCAGTTTCCACACTGAACTGGGAGATCCCAAGTATACATTCATCTGGAATGCCCTTTAATTCAGGAGTCAGCAGGTTCAAAGTCAGGGGATACAGTACAGATTATTCTTGATTTTTAGTAGATCTCAAAAGAACTAAAATTCTGAGATCATCTTCCTTTTGAAGATGCATTTCCTTCTAATTACCTAGTTAGGCACCTTTTGTAAATATATCTTTTTTCCCTAGATGTTAAGTACAAAAGACATTTACCTTACATAATTCTAGGTCTAAATTCAAGAAGTCTATGAAGTTGCCAGTTGTTCCTTGAGGACAAGGGTAAACGGGAACAATCCTCACTAAGTAATTTCTCTTCCAGGAAAAGGACGTGACTCCCGACAGCAGGCTGCTGAGGCGAGTGAGAGAAGCTGCCCTCCAGACTGAAAGTCTTTCTCCTTTTATACATACAAAGGCTTCCACATCCCTTACTGACTTTTTTCTTGCCCTTGCCATCTGCAATACAGTCCTGGTCTCCACAGCTACTGAGCCAAGACAAAGGGTAATCTAACTTTAAATACATGAGGAAAATGGATTATGCTTCCATTTAACAACATAGAGCAGTGTTCAGTGAAATCTAAAATGGTGAAAAATGGTTTCTTTGGGAGTTCTACTCTAGTTCCTTTACCTTTTCTGTAATATCTACTGCTTTCCTGCCTGTGTATCCCTTCCTAGCCTGTCTTTTTATGTTTGATGAATAGCTATGGCTACCACAGGATCTGCACTTTTTATTTTAGATTTTATATTTTATATGCTGTAAGTAGTTTGTTGAACATACGGGGTTTTCTCTGATCTGGCAGGCAATTGAGAGAACTACAAGGGCTTGATTATGTCTTGCTTTAGAGGCAGAAATACGAATCACCATCAAATCTGGATGGCAACTCACATATGATTCCTCTACTGAATTATTCCACCTCTGTTAAATGGCAGGAGAGGGGAAAGGGGGAATTTGCATTTATTATTATTGTCATTTGGATGTAGAAAAATAGAGAGAGGTTTTGAGAAGTATCTTGTAGTTCACATTTAGTTTTTCTCATTTTTCACCTTAATTTTTCTCATATTTCTAGGTCACAATCCCACCACCAATAAAACCTTCAGGAATCTCCCTGGAGAAGATTCATCAGATATTTCAAAGGCTAAAATTAGCAAGCCTTAGCCAGTCTTTTTCAGCATCCCAGTCTAGTTCAGACCTCGGCGCCAGCTTCAGCGCAAGGAACGCCGAGGAGCCTCTTGGTGCACTGGAGAGCTGTGACAATGACAACGACAGCAGAGGCCATGAGCTCCAGGACAAGGGCAGCACAGATATTGGCAGTGCTTCCTTGGATGAGGTTTTCAAGTCTGTGACGAACAGTTCTCTGCCAGCAGAGTTTTGTTACGAGGCTGAGAGCCCGGATGAGGCAGCTCTGGTCTACGCTGCCCAGGCCTACAGCTTCACCCTGGTGTCCCGGACACCCACGCAGGTCACCGTGCAGCTGCCCCAGGGCACGCTCCTGACCTTCGACATCCTCTACACTCTGGGGTTTGACTCAGTCAGGAAAAGGATGTCTGTAGTGGTGAGACACCCTCTAACCAAGGAGATTGTTGTCTACACAAAAGGCGCTGACTCTGTTATAATGGACCTGCTGGATGACTCTGCCAAAGGTGATTAGCCAGGGAGCTATTTCTGTGGTGTCTCCTACAAAGATGTTTGCAGTAGTCTTTTCTGCATGAAATGCTATATCTAAGCATTAGAAATATTTTTGAAAAAAAAGAATTAGCTTTCTCTAGTGTTATCCTATCAGAACTGAGGTGTTTACTATGCTTAGAATATGGAATGGGCTAAATAAAATTCACTGACAACACTAACCCATGTGGATTGTGTATTTTGCAATAATACTGTCATAAGGGCCCGACCAGTGTTTTTCAAGTTGTCAGCAAGAGTGCTATAATATTAACAAACAAACAAAAACACACCAGTAATGTTATCTTAAAAGAAACAAGGATCTTTAGCAAGATTTCAGCTTCTTTCAGCACAGCCAACAATTTTGAGCTTTTAAAGAACTTGCTATTATAGTGGAATCTACTTTTTTCTAATGCCCACTCTTTTTTAATCTTAAGCCATTAAATTTAAAATAATCTGTGCTTGAAATATGGAATCTTTTCCTTGTGTTTCACAGGTGACATTAGTGCAGAGAAGAGACTGAAAAGAATAAAAGAAAAAACACAGAAGCATCTGGACTACTATGCCCGTGATGGACTGCGTACTCTGTGCATAGCTAAGAAGGTGGGAGGTGCCAGCCTAATATTATTGACAGCTTTGCTCTGTACATGTCAATAGAATTACTAGAAAAATATAATGGTTATAATTCTGCTTCAGAGAACCAGCCAGATACAGCCCATCTTTTTGTCCCTCTATTTGCTTTGTCTGGAGCCATTTTTTCTCTTTTTCCTCAACGTGGCCAGATGATGGATTTTTAGTCAGCCTCAAAACATTTATTTCTGTTTTTCTTGTGGTAACTCTAGCTGACCTTCTCTATACTGCTTCCAAGCAAAAAACAAAGAGTCTGCAGAGCAGCCAGCCTTTTTCTATTTTGCTAGGCGTTCAGCTCTCAAAAACCTTGCTCTCAGCCTGGGTTAGTATATCTTAGTGTCGTAGCTCCATACAGGAGTTGTCTATGTGCAACAAATAGGTCATATTCAAGCTCTGGAGAAATGTGGATCAACCCTCAGAAAATGTGCACTCCCAGCTAAGCAAGAGTTGTGTGAGCAAGACTTCCTCTAAGTCGTATTTTTGAGTCTCAGCTGTAGGTCATTTGTACAAACTACTTGTTCTTGCAGTTTTCTCTTGGAAAACTTTGTGTTGTTTTAAAGATGACACCATACTTTACCAGCTTGGATAGGAGTTAAGTCTCTGTGATCCAGAATGTTGGCGTTTCTCTCTTATTTGAATTTAAAATAAGCTCTGTTTAAATTGTGTTATGCAGGTCTTGAATGAAGATGACTTTCAAAAGTGGGCCAATTTTCGTCGGGAGGCAGAAGCTGCAATTGACAACAGAGAGGAGCTGTTAATGGAGACAGCACAGCATCTGGAGACCAAACTCACCTTGCTGGGTAGCTAAAAATAATTGTCATTGTGTGAGGTATCACTTGCTCTCCTGTGATATTCTTGGCAATAAGAGAGACAACAGCTTATACTAATTTATATCCAAAAGTCTTCCTCTGAGGTTTGGAAATCTCCAGGCTGGGGAGATACAGTCCAATGACAGTGTCTACACAAATTCTCATGCATTTTGGGCAGCAGTAACTTTGAAAAAGTGTACTGAAACGATTGTGTGCCAGGAGCAAAGAACACGCACATCAGCTGTAACCGTGGCTCAGCTGACACAGTAGATAATGAAGTTCCCACAATTCAATCATGTGTCCATGTCCTTAGATAAACCTATAAAATACTATAAATTTACTTCAGGTTTGAGCACAAATTCCAAGGGAATTTTGGTAATTGAACTGTGTTAGAAAACCCAGTAACTTAAACACGTAGGCGTTTTGCTGCTGAGTTCCTGCTGCTGTTGCATTGTTGTGGGTGCTCTGTGCACTTTGCAAAGAGATGTTTAATGTTAAAGCTTACATTGATTGACGTTTCTGCATCATTCATCACCGTCATATCTAACAACATCATTCTCTTAAATTATGGAGCGCTTCAGTGCTTTCTGTTCTACTTTGTTTCCAAACATTTTGTTCTTAGGACTTTGATTTTTGGAGCTGTCTCTGTCTCATTTTTCCCTGAATACAATTTGTGCCCACACTTCGTTATCCTGAATTTCTGTGATTGCAAGCTATTAGCATTATGGCTTCTCATAATCTCTGCAGTGATTTAAAAAATTAGAGTAATAATGGTAAATGCCATAAACAGAACACATAAAAGGTAATGTAGATCTTGTCAAAGTCTTTTACTTTTGCCAATTACTAAGGCTCTGTGTGCTTTCATACTTTAATTTGCAAGAAGTGTTCTCTTAGCTTAAATCAATATCTATCTTTAATGTACCACAGTTACAGCATCTTCAAACTGACCTCTAGTGGAAGAGATAAGGAGTATTGTAACATTCAGATGATTTACCAACATCATCAGGATGAATGTTGGCATCTGCTTCTAAGTTTGTGCATTTTCAAAAAGAAAATGTACTGTACTGTTTCTTCTGCCTTTGATGGCTGAAGCATCTGACTTGACAATGGGGACAGCATTCATTTAAACAGTCAAAGTTCATCTTTTCTGGTTGCTTTGATGGGACTTAATGCAGTATTTTAAAAATGCATATGGTGTGATTCCTCTGCCAGAACATTGTCATTTTGGATTATTAGGAAGAAATTAAATGCATTGTTCTAGAAATGAGCAAAATGAAGAGACAGAACTTGATTGTTGACACATTCAGACCTTAATCCAAATGCAGATCCTGTGCCTGTGTGTTTATTTGCTGGACAACCCCTTGGCTCAACTCTTGATAAGTTCAGGACTGTGACTGGAAATCAAAGACCTTTTCTTAAAAAAGAAAATAGCAATGTGATTTTCAAATACAGGAAACTATTTCTCATTTTTTGTTGTCTGCCCAGGAGCAACAGGGATTGAAGATCGGCTGCAAGATGGAGTACCTGACACTGTTGTGGCTCTCCGAGAAGCTGGGATACACATTTGGGTGTTGACAGGAGACAAACAGGAGACAGCAGTTAACATTGCATACTCCTGTAAACTCCTGAACCAAAGGGACACTGTCTTCACCATAAACACTGAAAATAAGGTGAGTAGAGAAAGACAAAATGCACAGAATTTGCTATCTTGCCCTTCCTTTGTGTCTTGCAGTTTGGCATTGCTTTGCTTTAGACTTCACTGAACACAGAACAGTCAAAAAATCCCATATACCCCACATAGGCCAGAAACTCTGTAGGCCACACATAACAGCATGAATAGAAATAAATGATGCTTATGTAGAATTTCATTCAATTAGAATATACAGACTTTTCCGAATGAAAATATTCTATTTAAAAATTACCTGAATTGCTAGCTATTACCTAAATTAGTAGCTTTAGGAAGAAGATAATATGCTGTTTAAGTGCCTAATTCCTTAATATCATGGATATCTGGATTTCCACCTTACAATGGAAATTTCAGTTTAACCCTAGGTGATATCTGTTACAAGGCACTTGGAAAGTGCTGTATGAGCCAGCCAGGAAAAAGTATGAAGTCGTAGATTTCATTAAATTTGGAACTTTCTAGTTTCATGTTCCTTAATAGGATTAGACTCAATCAGAGATTTATCAGCAAAAAATTGAATCCAGTATCTCTTTGCTTAAGCAGGGGCCAGTTAAAAACATGGTCATTTTCTTGGCATTCCATGGTGGCACACATATTTGTTGATGTGCACAGATATTCCCTGAATTTCCGTGGACAACAAGAAGGGCAGGCAGTAGGCAAGGCAAACATAGCCCAAAATGAGGATAATCGCTTCAAGGGCAGGTCTGACAGCTCCTGTGAGTCACTAAAACACAGAGAGCAATCTGTGGTGCAATAAAATTAAAAAAAAAACAACGTCTGAACAAAAGAGAGAAAATAGAGTCCTTGCTTCCAAAGATGGTAAATGCCATCATGGATGGTGAAAGTCAAAGGCTTTAGACAAGCCAACCTGACTTTTGCTGGATGTGGAGCAATATAAGCAGAGTACCAGGAAAATCATGCCTTAATGTCAGAAAGTGGAACGGCCACTGCTCTGCACAGCCTCACACCTCATCCCTCTGGGCACACAGTGGGACAGGTGGCTTTGTGGGATGGATTATGGGGACAGTAAGTACAGGCACGATTGTTAAACCAGACTCATTTGCTAAGGAAGGTCAGCCCTGACCATTTCTAAACCCAAAAGTGTCCAAAATTCCAGCTGTGATGCCCTTTCTGCATTTTCTTGCTGCTGACCTCTTACTTCCCATAGAGCCCTGGAAGCCCCTGCGGTGCCCCCAGAGCAGCTGCTGCCTTTCTCCTGCTCCATTTTTGCAGCATCACTCATGGCCCCTACTCAGCAGGAGCAGGAGGCACAGTGAGTTCAGCCTTTTCACGGGCTGGCACGAGGCTGGGGAGGGCAAGCAGGGCTTCCTTGTGTCACCAGACAAGTCACACGTCTCACTTGTCTCAGCTTTTCTCCAGGGTTACCAATCCAAGCTTGCTTTTCTCAATAAAGCTATTGTGGGGATTAATTAAATGTAGTTAAAATATTGACTGCATAGAGCAGGTAAATGGCCTACTTTCTAACTGCTTTTGTCTGCAGCTAGTAACTCTCCAAACGAGAATAAATCCTATGCAAAGGTCTGTCTCTTTTAATGTCACGGAAATAGAGAAACACGCAAGGATGATATGGAATCTGGCACGGAAAACACTCCTTGCTTCAATGTGTAATTTCATTTGATACGCATATCTGCTTTAACGGGAGGCAGAATGAATACATTTGGGATGGAAATTAGAAGGTGGTTTCTGCCAGAGCACTGATGCTACGGGCAGGACCACCCTGGCTCCAGGGAACGCCAGCTCGGGTGTTTCCCCACGGGTGTTTCCCCTCTGTGCATCCAGGCTCAGGAGCAACCTGCACACACGTGGGGCTTGTGGGAATCCCCATGGCTCAGGGGGCTCTGGAGTCTCTCCACAACAAGATTGAGTTCCCTCCCTTTCAAAGTGAAACCAAAGGCAGACGCTGGTTCTGAAAGAGGCTCCCGCTAGCAGCAGTGAGGAACACAAGTAATATATACAGGTCATTTAACCTGTTAATTTTGCCAAAGTTAGATCTTGAAGTGACCTCGGTGTGAAGGGCCTCTCCTTACCCTCTGAGCCCAGTAGATTATTCAAACACTGAAAATGAAATATCTGCCAGGAAGATGCAAAATAATTAGGTAGCTTGGGGGATTTGTTTCAAAAGGCAAGCCAAGGAAAACCAGGAATTTCCACTGCCATTTTTGGTTTGTTCACGGAAAGATGATGCTTCTTCAATATTTTTTACAGGTTTTAAGTGTGCAGGCTAGATGCAGGTTTTTATTAGATGTCAGAGGTACATTTGATTCCAGAACCTCCCACTTAAGTGTAATTTAAATCTTGCAAACATCCTACACATGTACCTTATGCTACATAAAGTGAAAATAACATTTTAGAACTGAATCATCACTCAATAAAGCTGACAGAAAAGGTAGAAAAAGGAATTACTAGCTCCTCAGGTATTCAGGGCCATACCACAGAAAGAGGATCTTCAGTACAAATAGGGGGCAAAATATCTTTGAGATCATTTTGGGTTCTCTCTGATAGTGATGTGCCAGTTTAGGCGATCTGGATGGGAGAGATAAGAGTGTTACCCTTAAATTTTTTTCTGTCTACTACCAAGTCAATTCCAGTTGTTGGAGTCTAAAAGGGGACTTGATCCAAAATTAGGCATAATTGCTAAGAGAGAAGGGCGTTGTGTTTGAGGCACCGTGCTGGAAAATATGAAGTTTTATTTCTGTTCCTAATTGTGACACATACCTGATATGTGCCTTAGAGAAGGCCAAACTCTGAAAGTTACTGGATAATTTTGAAAATCTGAACCTCTTGTTTCTCTACCACAGTTCATTTCTCATGGAAGCCAAGACTGCAATATCTCACATTATTCATATCAGAACTAGATTTTTCAATCTCCTTTTAAAAAAAAATAAAAATAAAAATTTCTTTTTAATTTCTGAACTCTCAGCACAAATGCACATGTCCTCCTAATGTAATTATTTTATTTTCTTTTAAAATAACTCCTTACTTCAGTTAACTTGCTGATAAAATGTGAAGGATTTGATGGCATCATTGAAATAATTTCCAATCAGATGAATCAGAGCATTTCTCAGACCGTTTTCCCTAATGTTTATCTGATAGGCTTAAACCCACTAGCAGGATTATACAAACATACACTTGGCAAGGTGCTGTGCTGTAAAGGGAGATGGAGATAACTATTTCTAGAACCACGTCTGTTTTCTCACAGGAAACTTGCGAATCTCTCTTGAATTTAACCCTGGAAGAGGTGAGGAAGAATTATGAGTTTGACAAACCGCGGAGGAAACTTTTTGGCATCATCCCAACATCTTGCTCAGCCTCTGAGGCCCCCAGTCCCGAGTTTGGGCTGGTGATTGATGGACGGACGCTGAACATCATCTTCCAGGGAGGGCTGGAGCAGAAGTTCGTGGCGCTGACCCAGCACTGCCGCTCCGTGCTCTGCTGCTGCGCCACCCCTCTGCAGAAGAGCATGGTGGTCAAGCTCGTCCGGAGGCAGCTCAAAGTGATGACCCTGTCCATAGGTACCTCCACTCTGAACCTTGCAAGGGAAAGGGGAAGCAGGTTCTTTCTTTGAGAGAAGTGTGTGGAATGTATTGTACGGGGTGGTTTTTTTGTGCCTCAGATAGATGCAGTGAGGAAACAGCATTGAACAATCTTTCCTGATCAAAACCCATATAAAAGTCCTTCTTCAGCTTTTCCTAAGCATATCAGACCCCCCTTTAAACAAGATGAAGGCACTCCAAATTCAGAATCTCCCAGCAGTCCCTTTCATGCACATCAGTACAAACACCAGTGCACGTTCCCTCCGGAATGTCCTTGCTTTGGGCCTGGAAAGCACTCAAGAGCAGTCACTATTTTGTCTTTTCATAAAGCCCTTTTCCTGTCAGATTTTCCCAGCTGGTGAAAACAGAGTTATCTCCAGAGTGGTATTAAATGCTGACTCATTTGCCTTTTACCTCCAAATAATGTGAAATGCTTTGAGTTTTCTGCCTCACTTTTGGTAAGTGATGCCACTAAAATCCTTGAAGAATTGATTTAGATGACTTCAAACTGAAAAAATACTCCTCTGTGGACCAAAAAGAAAAGGAAGAGCCTGTTGTATTTTAATTTTTTTACTTTGCCTTACAGTTCAAAACATAAGCTTTCAGCCTCCTGCTTCACTTACTTTACTTTACCAGCTAACCTGATTTACAATCTCCACACTGCAAGCAGCAAGCATGGCTGTTCTTTCCCTGGAAATTTGGTTGTGTATTTAACATATTGCAGCAAGTTGAAATGAGAAAAATAATTCCTGAAACTAGCTTGTTGCATTGTCATCTGCAATCAAATTCGTCATAGATTCAGAGAATTCAGTGAAGTAGGGCGTTGCAAAGCCTGTTCTGAGCATATGGAGCTGGCCAAGCAGAAACACAAAATGATGCAGATGTAGAGGGTGTTGGGGTGGCCGTGTCACCACCCAGCTGGTCCCAATGCTGGGCTTGGCCCTGGCAGAGCCAGAGCTCCTGGGAAGGTGGGAGGATATTCCTACCAAAAGCAGAGCCTAGAGGTCATGACTGCTTGATCCCAAGCACCAGTTCTCCTGATCAAGATGCATGGCAGTACAGAATAGTTCAAATAATCAGCACAGCTGGGATTATTTCCTTCTTCTGATAGAGGCACTCTGTATTAAGCACTTTTATTGTTCCCTCCTGTCTTCCCATTCTAGGGGATGGTGCAAACGATGTGAGTATGATCCAAGCAGCGGATGTTGGAATTGGAATATCTGGCCAGGAAGGCATGCAGGTACCCTCGCAGTTCATTTCCTTTCCTCTTTTGTCAGGTGCTCCCTTGAGGCTTAATAAGCTTCATAGCAGCCTTACATGCCCAAGCGTCATCTTAAAAATGCAAGTTGGCACCATAAATTAATATGCACTTCATAATTATGGGTCCAGCCAAAAAAAAGAGCATTTTGAGCCAACAATTAGCATGCGTGGACAAACCTGTGTTTGCTCATGAGCCTGGAAAATTAGCAGATGTCTGTCCAGTGTTAGGTGAGCATCTGGTTTCTGAATCCTCTCAGCTGCTGCATTTCCAGGTTTTGTGGATTCTCTTCCACTGTATTCTGCCCTGAATCCTTTCCCACAGATCCCTCTTAGTGATTCTCCTTAAATGGTGGGTTCTGCAGAGATAGAAAGTTCCAACTATGTTACTGAGGGTTAGTTTGTTGGTTTCTTTCTTCTACAATATTCAATAATAGGGAATTATTTCAATATCCATGTTCAAATTTCATTATATAGAGAGTGAAAAGGATGTGTTGTAAATGACCTTCTATTCCTTTTCCCAAAGGCTGTGATGGCCAGTGACTTTGCAATATCCCGATTTAAGCACCTCAAAAAGCTCCTTCTTGTCCACGGACATTGGTGCTATGCTCGCCTGGCAAAGATGGTGATTTACTTTTTCTACAAAAATGTGGTAAGATTATTAAAATGATGACGTTTTCATCCTAGCAAAGGTTAATTCCAGGGTTGGGGGGTTTTTTGGTTGGTTGGTTTTGGTTTTTGCGGGCTATACTCTTAATTTTTATGAAGCTACAGTTTCTTCACTTTGCAGGTTTATAGAGTGCCCCTTCCTTCTCAGCAAGGTGCTGCAGAGAGCACTGAGGAAAATATGGGCTCCAAGTATATTTTGAAATAGCATTATTCCAGAGGGGAAAAGGACTCGAGGCTTAGTAACTTTATATGGTAGCCCAAGAAACTTTATTAATAACACCCATGAGCCTCAAAATAATATTTGCATAAGGAAGATCAGATTATCAGCACTCAAATGTAGAAGATGAGTCTGCACTAAGAATTGCTTGCCTGTGAAACCTCTGAATTTTTATAGGAACCACTTGCAAGTAATGATGCATTCATACCTGGCATTTTTATTAAAAATTTAATGTATATGCAAATGAGCTGTGTATTGAAGTATAATACAAAGTGGAAAAAATGTAGTAATTTAGTTTCTACAAGACTGGGCAAACAAGTCCATTTGACATGAAATACACTGTGAGCATGAAAGGCTATTTACTTAGAATTCAAAGTATCTGGTTTTTGTGGAGTTTTTAATAATTTTGAATAAGGATTATTTCTTATCACTGTTAAAATTTGTAGAGAAATTAACACTTTCCTTTTTTTGATTGGACATCCTTTTAGAGTTCAAAGGATATTTATTTGCAATGTGAAACAATTCTCTAGACTGGGATGCTGCTGCTCTTTTATCTCCCCAGTGGCATTAGGGAGCAGCAGGCCTTTGATTCCGCATGGACAATGAGTTTGTAAAAGGATTTTAAAATCTGCTGCTCAGGGCTGTGAACAGTTTACTTAATTATTCTCTAATATGTTCTTAAAGAAAACTAATGTCTTTTAAAAAACTATATCACAGTGGATCACTGTGAAACAACCCTTAAATATATTGCTTTATGGAATGAAATGCAGTGCCCTTAACCAAAATTCTGTCTTCTTAGGAGAGTCTGTTAATCACCAATGTCCCACGTAAACTTCACAGGTGGAATTGTGTGTTTGTGTTTGCTTTTTCCCAGTGCTACGTGAACCTGCTCTTCTGGTACCAGTTCTTCTGTGGGTTCTCAGGCAGCACCATGATAGATTACTGGCAGATGGTTTTTTTCAACCTCTTCTTCACCTCAGTGCCCCCTCTTCTCTTTGGAGTCCTGGATAAAGATGTTTCTGCAGAAACACTCCTAGGTTTTCCTGAGTTGTACAAGAACGGACAAAATTCAAAGGTATGTCATGATTGCTGAAATAACTACTTGATAATCCAAAGGACCACAGGTTTTCTGGTTTAGGAAGGAGGGAAGGAAGAAAAGAGTTTAGATTTACTTGGAATGTTGAAACAACAGGAGCCCAGCCTCCTGTCACTCCAGTAATGGAGCTGTGACCCCATAGGTCACTAGAGAAATTTAAATATGACAAATAGCTACATTAAAATGGCACAAAATAAGTGTTTCAATAGAAGAAAGGATTTTTGACCAATTCTATAACTCTAGAAAGAGCTTCGATAAAGAATTTGAAGAATAAGATCCTTTGGGGAGGGATGGGACATTGATGAAATTCCGCTTTTAAGACTCTTGGTTGACTTGTTAATATTCCTCCTGTCTATCTTTACTCAACACAGAGAAAATGCTTGTGCAGAGATAAGACTTTGGTTTAATCAGCTGCTCAGGAGGCATTTACTCATGGAGGGAAACCAGTTAGCAATAGCCAGCAGTCTGAATGGAAGAAAAACAGACAGCAATTATGTTTGCAGGACAGGCTAGATATGTATGTCCCATGTGATCTATAAACTGTGATCTATAAACTCCTGCAGATATACAACCTGTCAACTTTTATTATTACAATGGTGGATGCCTTCTATCAGAGCCTCGTTTGCTTCTTTGTCCCCTACTTGGTAAGTAACAGGCTCATTAATATTCTCACTCTCCTGTCCTCCTTAAAAATAGAAAATTCAGTTCTGAATAGTCAGAGTTCATCACAGTCTCTCTGTCTTTTTTGTAGATGTACAAGGACTCTGACATAGATACGTTTTCCTTTGGAAACCCCATCAACACCATCTCCCTCCTGACCATTCTCTTGCACCAGGCTCTAGAAATGAGAACATGGGTATGTGTTTGACCTGTCCTGTTCACAGCACTGTTGGTTTTTTGCGAACATAGCATCCTGTGTAGGCAAGGAATTCTCTTTCAGAGTCATTTACCTGAATTCTGGGTCACAAAAAGTAAGTAACAGGTGCACTGAGATTTCACAAAGTGCCAGAATTTGGTATTAGCCCCAGGTTAACTGTTTCACATGCACAGTGACAGAATTTGTTTCTTCTGTGCCTTGGACAGGACAGTACACAGTATTTGCATTCCTCAATATATGAGGATGTGTTACTTAGAGAACTGTATTCACAGGTGTTTTCTAAGTTCATTTCTGGCTCTTTCTCCTCCGGCAGCTTTCAGTCAAATGCACTGTTAGACGCATTGCCTCCAACTTTCTTTGCCTCGTCCTGTCTTACACCCAGTCCGGGTCTCACAGGCATCCCTTCGTTTCTTGCCCTTGTGCTTGCAGACCCTGCTCCAGCTGGTGACGATGATCTGCAGCGTGGCCTTTTACTTCATCTTCTCTCTGATCTACAACTCTGCCTGCGTGCTCTGCAACCCCCCCACCAACCCTTACTGGATCATGGAGAGGCAGCTCACAGACCCCACCTTCTATTTACTGTGCCTTATCACGCCGGTCATCGCGCTCTTGCCAAGGTTTGAACGTTTTTCTCTCAGTTTTCCTCTTGCGGGTTTGTGGATGTGCAAGTGAAGAAACAGTGATGTGTACAGCTATGTGATGTGTCAGGCACATGTGCTGCACAGGGATAATTGATCAGTGTGGAAGTCAGATGCCTGGGTTCAACCTTCCAGTTCATGAACCATTCATTTATTCAGTTATATAACCCTAGAGAAGTCACTATATATCTTCTGCTTTTGTTTTCCCATCAGGAAAACCTTTCTTTCTGGGGTGCATCACAGTTTACCAGTGCAGATCTGCTACGTAATTGTTCACTGTCACAAACAAAATGTTGTTGAGCTGATCAAGACCATAAGCAAGTCTTTGAAATATTCCTTTATGTTTAAAAGTTACTAAATATATTCTGTTTTTTAAGTACATTACAGTGCATTACTAAGCTAAATTTAAGAGTGTTTCTACATGAAAAAAATGTATTGCATCCAGAATTTTAGTTTTACTCTGTGTTGCAGCAAATCAGATATGTTAAAGATAAATTTAATTGAGACCGGATAATATTGGGAGAGGGGTAATTACTGTGATGTGTTGCTGAAAAAAATGGTTTAAAAAATATAACAATTCTGTTCCCACATACACATATGGGAACCTCACTACTTTTGGTGTTCAATACTTTACTAATTCTTTAAGGAGATATGTTTTGTCTGAGTTATTTGTTTTTCAAATCTTTATTTGTTATTTGCTTGGACACTGAAAGAAATGGGTTGGTTTGACTATCTTGCTAGTTTCCTTCTCATACTAATTCCCATGCAGTAGTGCAGCAAACTGGTATTACAAAATTCAGGAAAATATTTTTAGTATCTGGTTTTGTAAGTGCTTTAAGGCATTAGAATTTGAGCATTAACTTTGCCTGAAAAGGAACCTTTCAAGACTAGATGGCATTTTTCTTCAAATTATTATTATTATTTTCCCATTTGAGTTGAGATGCTCCTGTGATTTCATGTTACGTTATATAAGTTCAGATCAGAATAAACAGCACAGTTCAGTAAGGTCTCATGTCTTCTAGGCAGGGCATCCTTTTCCAGTCTGTTTTGCTCCTGTGTGATTTTTGTTTTCCTATCAGCCCTCATTCACAGTGTCATTTTTGACCCTGAGCTTTCACTGAGAGCCGCATCAAACCCGTGGTTAGAGAACTCGTGTCTCCGTCTTGGGAATTCGGCACAGGGGAGATCCTTGCTGCCTCAGCAGGTTACTGAGCCTAAGGGTCATATCTTCATATCTTCAAAGCTGGAGAAGTGCTGTTCCTTCATGTAGGTACCCCAGATTATTTTCTGCAGAGTCCTTCATCCGCAGAAAATCCAGCCCCCACTTTCTGCTCCAACTGAGCTGTGCCAGCAGATCACAGCAGTGGTGAAACCACTCTTTACTAAAATACACTGAATTCTGTGCTCCGTTCCATGTTCCATCTCACTGTGCTGGCTGCTCCCTATCTCCTCACTTGGAGCCTTGAGGTTCTGGTGTCTTTCAAAGAGTCTTTTTTTAATCCCTGCTCTCCTGGATTCTTCCCCTCAGTCCTGCCTTCTGTTCTAGCTGCAGCACTCAGCTAGAGTGAGGAGGCTTGGGCTGTGCCCTGCCTGCTCCAGGCTTTCCCTGCAGCACTGTCTGGCAGAGCTTTGCACATCTGCGTCTCAGAACTGCCTCTGCTCTTTGTTTTGGGACACAAACTCCACAGCATTAAGCACAAAAGCCCTCAAAACTAAGAAAAGGGTCTGAATTTCATGTCTATTCATTGGCAAGGAAAGACTCTGTGTCTCTTGGAGTATTCCAATATATGATTATTTATCTGACTGTGGAAGGCAGACCGTGCTCTGCCAGGACACCTGCAGAGACCCAAAGGTAATCAAACCTCACACCCTGCAGGGCTGTGGGAAGGGCAGGAGCAAGAGAGAACAGTTCACAGGAGACACAGTTTCCCATCCCTTCTCTGTCCTCCTGTCTGGATTACCTGGAACTCGCACAGAAGATCCAGAAAACAAGTTGAGGGCAAAGACAGAGGACAATATGAGGCACACCAGGTCTGCACAGAGAGCCCTGGGCTCTCCCATGCTCTGAACTGCACACCAGACCTGAGATTCTGTGGGACTGACCAGCCTGAGCACAGGCACAGCAAACACACTTCATCCACTCTGCTTGGGCAAGCCTGAAAAATCCATTGCCTTAAAAGCCCTTTCTGTACTGAGTGTAGCTTCATAGCCTTTTCCATCTTGTTATTCTTGTTTATGCATGCATTTAGCAGCCGGATGTGAGGATGGCAGCTTTCTCAATGCAATTTCACAGAGTTCCCATGTTTGTTTTAAAATACATGTTGAGGCCACCTATGTAAAGGTCAAATCCTAATAAAAAGATGCTTTGAAAGAGACTTTGGTTTTCACACAAAGCTGACATGACATGGAGAGAGGATGTGTACTCTCTCACAACACACAATATTTAGTTACATAAGCTCTCTATCCTGCAAAGGGCAGGTAGGACACTTTGTTGTTGCTCCTTTCTGAACAAATCCAAAAGCTAAGGTTTTTAGTTTCTGGTTTTCTCTTACCTAACAAATTGAGAGCCCTTCTTTATCCTGTTTTAACAGTATAAATACAACCTCAATCTTTTCAAATATTGCATCACTTGGTGAGATTTTGTCTATTTTTCTTCACTGTTCAGCAAAAAAGTACTTATAAATAATATGTATATGTATATATAAAATTGACTCTGTAGCGGTCAAGGTAAGTATGTAGTTACATACATGTGGTGTTAAGATCCAGGAGTCTTTAAGTCTTTGTGTTAAGATCCAACTTTCATCTGCCAGGTATATGGTATCTACCAGATGTCTGTAGAACAATGGAAAATTAATATCTGGATTTGGGGTGTGTGATGCAGATTATGGAAGAAGCCCACTGGTAAAACAATCCATTCTCTTCTTCCTTCATCAGGTTCTTTATTTTTGCTCTACGAGGAACCTTTGGAGCAGCTCTGGTTCTGAAAGCGCAGCAAGTAGAAAAACTTCCTAAGGGGCAACAGGACCTTGAAATCCAGAAACTGAGATCAAGAAAAGAAGCTACTTCTGGTGCACCTGTGGCATCACCTGCATCTAACGATGACCTTGACCAAAGCACCAGCCACTTATGTGTGTCACCATTTCTACATCCAGCAGCAGCAGCTGTGTCTCACAGGGACACAGAAAATCAGGGACTTTCTGCCTCTGAAGGGAATCCTCTCAGACCACCTGAGGAAGGCTTCCACTTCTTTAATAGGTGGGCAGAGGAAGAATCTGCTGGGACAGACTCTTCAGCAGGGACTTTCTCTGGCCATCATCCCCTTGTACTCAGCAGGGAAACAGCTCCTGGGCAGGATGGTGCCAAAGTGAATAAAAATTATCCCAACAATTTTAACTACGGGAGCCACCGGCGGTCAGTGAGTTCAGTGACACTCTGAAGGGACATTCAGAAATGGAACCTACAGCCCACGTGGAGAAGGACAGCACAGAGAAAACTAAAAGTCTGTTTATGCTTTGCCATGATGCTCACTAGGATTGGAGAGAGAGGCCAGGGCACTGCTGTGCAATAGCAACTCTAATCTGCAACTTCCCCTGAATGCATCGTGGTCTGGGTTTGTCATTGCATGAGTTGTTGATTTTCCTGGTTTTGTTGTGTTAGAGGAATGTTACGTGAGCATCACACAGTTGCTGAGAATTGCACAATTACTTTCTTTCAACAGCTATTTTTGTAACCCATTAATAGGGAATAATTGTATGTGTGAGGTTTCGATGTTATTATGCTATTGAGGTAATAGAGAATCGATTCTTTATTAAGCCAAGTCTTAAAGCAACACATCCCACTCTAGATTTTACTATCAAACTCTTAAAAAGAACTTGCAAACTTAAAAATTATAATTCTGCCTGAAAAAAAATGTTACCTCCAGATACTAAAGGTACTTGCAGAATAACAGCAATGGAAAGACACTAAAGAATATTCCAGGTTTTAATGTATGTACTTTATGCATACAACAATACCAGATCTATAGCATGTTTTCCCTGAAGAGTAAGCTTAGTATTTTTATGCAGGTAGTGGTTTGACCTGATACTGTTAAGAAAAGGACAAATGAGCTTATAAAGAAGAAGAATAAAAATACTGAACTACAAGAACTGCCAGGATAACTCAGTGATAAGTGGACTCTACTTCTTCATACCTACAAAAGTAGACAAATACAACAAGTCACATTCAAGGATTTATGTCCTAGAATTCTAAAGTTGTCCCTGATTTTTCATCTAGAAATCCAGTTTCTTCCTTCCATTCCCTGTGTTATTATGTGGTGCTGCTGCATTCAATCAAGCATAAATCATGCTCCTCCCCATAGTTCGTCACATTCATTAGTTGATGGATCTCAATAATGGAGATTTTGACAAGCCATATATGAAGGTCACTAATCACATTGCAGTAAGTACATGGTGTAAAATGACCAAAATATGCATAATATGTTCACCCTTTTTGGTATCTCAGGGCAACAAGATGCAGGAAAAAAACCATAAGATGTCACCATCATCACTACTTATTGCAATGCAATGAAAGGTGACTTTGGTATTTCTTATAGAAATGTTGACTAGCAAGACCATCTCCCAAGTTTTTCTTCACGATGTGGGATGAAATCTTACCTAGTCTTAAATTCAAGCCATCTGTACTTTTGTGAATCTACCACTGTTTCTGATTTCATAGGTTTTTAGCCTTTTTTATACATGCTGTATTTAGCTATTTGCTACCTATCACAATATGTGATCTAATAACCAATTTAGCAAATGTTAATTTAACTTCTGTGAGTTATAATAATTACTGTAGATGGAGTCTTCAAGTTATTACTTTAAAGCAACTCAGGCAAAATTGAGTAGCGTATCTGCCACTGGGATTTCTGGTAGCCAGAGTGAGATCATATGTAGAACTCCATTTGTTAAAGTATTAATTGTCAGCTGTAAAACAATTCAGAAAGAGATTTTTTGCATGATGAACAAAATGAAGGAAATTAGGTGTAGCTGAGATTATTGTTAATGGAGTGTGAGATTGCTCAAATGTTTGCTCACTAGCTGGGAATGGACCTGCAGTGACAAGACTGAAGATCAAGCCTTTACCATTCATAGCCATGTTTTTACATTAAATGGTCCATTTCCTCTGAACTTAAAGAAGATGTCAATTCCTGACACACTTTATTACAAAATGTGAAGTGTTTTATAATAATAAATGTAATATGGTCATGACTTGGTGTTGTTGAGAGGACAAAAAAAGAGACAAAGAGTGTTTTTCCTACCATCATCCATGAGCAGCAAACTTGTGTTTCCGGAGGCTGCTCCTCTGTCTAGTAGGAATGCTTACAGAAGAACTAGGTGACAAATTTATCTGAATGTGCAAGGGGCCAGACAGATTATGTTTAACCACTATGTTTAAATGTGGAAGGCTTCCTGAATTGAATGCCAAGAATTAATTTTATGTTTTCTCATCACAGTTTCTGCAAAATTGCTCTACCATGCATTTTTCCCTGACAGCTGGGTTTAGGGTCAGAAAAGGCAGAGGGGATGGTCCTTTTACGAAAGGGAGGATTGATTAGAGCCTCCAACAAAATAACCCCTACGAGCTCTTTGGTGATGAAGTTCCTGCTATGTCAGGGAATGAAAGAAGTGGAAGAGTTCTTTTCTAAGTAGCTTCTAGGCTTTAGCCAAAAATAGTTACTTCAGTTAAAAGAAAGAAAGAATCCAATTTTGCACGGCTGCCTTAAATAATTCCATAGATAAACCTAAAAAATGTTAATTCTATTGTGTGGTAGGTGACCACAAACAATCCAATGGATGAATTTATCTGGAGAGTTTGCAACATAGAGAAAAACCATCCCTTGGTTTTCCTTGATCCTTAAGGAGAGAGGAAGCTGAAATAAACAGAACAAAAGGCAGCACCATGCAAGGCTTGGCCTCTGCATTCCAGCTGGCCCCAGAGTTTTCCACATCTCCCCCGCTGGGTGCCAGTGCTGCCAGCCCTGCTCCAGAGCAGATGCTGCCACAGTTCAGGACCCACATTCTCTGCTGAGCAGCGTGATCTTCCCTGTGCCCCTGGCTATGCACTCACCATGAACTATCTCATGTTAAAAAGATGGTGAACAGGCTCTTACTTCCCTTTGATCATGAGGTAAATTAGCTGAGACTATCCATCCTTTTGGGAAGTAAGATCAAGAGAAAGAGCTTTTTTTTCCAGTGAAAGCAAGCCTACAGCAAGACAGACAGTCCCCTAAGGAATGTATTTGGAAGAGGGGAAGTGTATTTACTAAATGGGTTATTTAGACCTAACTGGATTTTCAAGGTAGTTTTATTTATTTATTTCAAGACGTATTTAATAACACCGTCAAGATCCATGTTCCATTAATTCTAATGTGAATGCTTTGTAACAGAACAGGTGTCTCACTTTTTAATGTATACTCTAGTGATATTCAATATTTCATACACTTGGACAATAAAACATTAAAATTAATGGGGGGATGTGTGAAATTACTGCATTCTTTTTATTCTGGTCTATGATATTTTTATAATAATGCTACTGCATATGAAGCAGTGCTCTGAGCTCTACAGAGCTGTACCCGAGTGACAAACTGGAGGTGGCATGTCACAGAGGGGAGCAGGAACTGACCTGCCAGGTCTGCAGGCTCAGTAAAAGATGCAGTCCCCTGCTGCCTGCAATGGTCACTGTAGAGCCATCCCTCATGTTCTCAACACAGGCAGGTTCTGGGCTTTTTTAACACGTGATGCAGGAAATGTAAACATACATCTACACTTTGATCGTGTCTGCCTCAACACAGCAAGTTGGAGATGTCTCTGATAGTTATAGCTGATTATCTTCTGCAAATCAGCAATAACTGTGCAGTATAATATCCAGAACTATTCAGGTGGGAGAGAGGAGGGAATCCAGTTTTTTCTCTTTTCCTACATACCTGTTTTAAAACTCTGTGTTTTGTGCTGGAGCACAGTGCACAGCTACTTTTCCCAAGGATGAACTGCATATATTTTGCCACTTTGTTGGCTGATGCTGCCATGTTTAATTCATTTGTTTGATTGCAGTTTGAGGTGGTGTATGAGTACAGAGCTATGTGCTTTAGGGGTAAGGTGACTGCAGGCAGGATGTGCCATGATTAGGTGCTTGTAAGCAGCACTGATGAGTAAAAATATAATCGTGGAGACAAGAGACTCTTGAAGATAATGATCTCAGAGGGTGGGATGTAGAGACACGACCAAATAATATTGAAGATCTATAAAGTACTTTTGACATTGCCAGTGACTGGAACTTGCTGCAATTATCAGTACATGAGACAACTGCAAACAGAACTTGCTGTCTGCTCTTTAATATAACACCTGCTATTCTCATTTATGTAAACAAGACTGGGACTGAATGGAGTCTGAATCATTATTTTTCAAAAAACATCAGGGGGTTCTGTTGTCTGAAGGCATTGAAGGCAAGGGTTATTCACCCACATTCCCAGTGCAGCTACTGAAATGTGCTCCCACCTCCAGGCATACTTTGCATGTTACTGCCCAGAGAGCTGGTGTGGTCCTTGTGTTCTTCAGCAGGAGAGCAGAGCCCTAACAATTATCAACAAAAATGACTAAAGGGTCAGGTTCTGGCTCCACAGAAACTGAATTTTGACCTTCACTTCTCAGAAACCAGGTTATGTTGCTGCTTTGTTGTTGCCATTACTGTTCAACACCATAAAGCTGAGACAAAATTTTTATGGGATTGGGAAGGGAAGCAGTAAAAATATTTACAATAAGTAGCCAATACAAGGGAAGAAGAGCCTAAACACAGATGGTGCCTGCTTTTTTGTATGCTTATATTCCTCCCTGTTTTACTAACATTGTTCTATTTAACCTCAAACAGATCATCAAGGGAACTTCTGTACATTTATTGGTTTTATTCAAACAAGGACAAATGTAGATCAATAGACTGCAGGCAGGTCAGTAGACCTCATTTGAAATCCGCTGGATTCAACTGGAGTTTTATCAGTGCCTATCTTGTTTTTGTTACTACTTGAATTCCAAAGGCTTTCACCAGGAAAAACAAACATCTACATACGCTCAATCTAAATGGTTCCTCTTTCACAATGTTTAGGTAGCTTGTGGCCAGGAATGTCACAGTCTAAATCAAGATCTGAAGAGCAGAGCAGACTCTTCATTCTGTTCCCATGCACGCGGGGTGGAGTGGGAGGTGAACTAAGAAGCACCAAGACCAGGAGTGCAGCATAATGATAAAGGAAGAACACAAACACATCGAAGGCCTTCTGGAGCTTTACAAACAAAATTGTTAAGATGTTTTCAAGCATTGTTCAGAGGCCTCTCAAGGCGTTAAGTGTCCATCTCACATGTTTTATGAGTAAAACAAGTAAAGCGTGCATCCATGCATGTCCTTGGTTACGTGCAGAGCACTGTGAAGAACGGCCACACTTCTGCAGTAGCTAAAATGAACCTGCTTTTAATCGTGTTTTGAGAGGAGGAAATGCTCTAGAGATTCAAATGCGATTTCTCAAAAATTTTAAACGTATATAAATTCTGGGAATCTGTTCTTAAGGTCCTTTGCTCCATTTCATAATCTTCAATTTCACAGTAAGGAAGGAATATAGTCCAGAGACATCAAAGAGCCAGAATTGTGCTTGCAGCTATTAGTCTTAGATGAAAAAAAAAACCAAAGCTAAAATTTAGAGCCCAAAGGATTCTAACTCTCCAGGACTTTTCAATAATGGAGTCCAAGCACACACCAAATAAATATTTTAAGTCCTAATACTGATTTGGAAGGCAGCTTATTTAAAAGGAATGTTCTGGCACCATGTGTGCATTTGACTTGCATTTGATTAAAATTTTAAATTATTTGCAGTTTCTTAAGATTACTTCACATAACTGGTTATTCCTCATATATTTTCACAGAATCAAACAATTGACTCTCAGGAGAGAAAGACAATCTATGTCACCTGTTTGTCTACCCAAGTGTTTACTAACAAAAAAAAACAAACTCAAACCTTGTGAGAAATGAGATTAGCCCTGAAGCGGGGCGTGCCTGAGGAGAACCTGCCTACTGGAGTTTTGAAGATTCATCCACAATCTGTCATCAAAATTAAGTTTTTCTTTACTTCTAGTGTATAGAAATATATCACAATAATGGTAGGGATCCAGAGAAAGCTCATATGCTGTGATAAATGACAAGACTTCCATGGTGTTCAAAGCATTATCAGAATCCATTTCATACCTCATCTGTTATTATAAGCATAAAATGTGCAAACGTTCCCCACTGCTGTAAATGTCAGCATGCTGGGGGCAAATGCTTTGATTTTCTATCAGCAAGTAATGTTAAATTATATAGTGTTTAATCATGCTTGGTGAGAGTGATGAACTTTAAGGAACGAGTTTCCTTCCAATCACTCCATCTTCAGCTCTCCTGAAAACAGATAGCATCATTTATAAAATCCTGAAAATAACTTCCGTAGCCTTGAGGCTTCCTGATGGTTCAAGGCTGATGGCAGAGCCCTAAAATACAAACCAGTCAGACATCAGCATTATTTCAATTGAGGAAATCAGGTATTTGAGCACATAATTGGAAAGTTAACTTTGAAAATCAGAACCCTCTGTTTTTCTGGCACCTCTAGGCAGTGAAATTATCTGCATTTATAGAGGAGTCTACATTACCTGGTATGACACAACCTCAAAAGTGTTGATTTCTAAATAAAGCATTTACCAGGCCAGATTGTAAGTGGTTGGAAGGTGGGAGTGGCTCCGCTGGAGTAGCTGGAGGTCTGGGCTTTCATATGTGTGGAAAGTCTCACCTACACTCCCCACCTGCTCTTTCCAGAAGGAAAGGCGCAGGTCAAGGCATGGAGGAGACTTGTACAGGAGTTAGAGAATATAAAATTTCAAATCCCAAAGACATAGTGGAAGGCAATACTGGTAGTATCTTAGCAACCAGAGAAACTACAGGAAAAGATGTACAAGGAAATCAGCTATAGCCCATCTTTAAGACCTCTCTCTAGTTTATGTGTTTCTGAAACTGGATTTTTAATCACAGTATTGGAAAATATTGACTTTTTTGTTGGAGGGCTTCATCATCTTTGGTTCCTGCTGAGGGGAGCTACATTTTTATATTTGGATCAGTGATTACTAATTTATTAGAGCAATTTCATTAGCACACGCAGGACTTGAAGGGCAGATTGGAAGAGACAGCAGAGTTCTCTCATGAAAGGAGGGGTTGGTGCTGTGCTGCAGAGAACCCTGCACCCTGTGGGGTCAGTGGCAAAGTTTCTGCTACTTCGGTGGCACAGAGACAGCACCTGCATATCTTGAGAAACAGGAAAGGTTTTTATGGGACACCTTCACCTTTTTTTCTGATTAAAGTGGCTTTATCACTGTAATTACAGTCTAGGTTTTTGGGATTTCTGTCTCACCCCAATATATAGAAATTGACAATTCTTTTTCTAAATCATCTGAAATAAAGAGATGTGTTTCATAGCAGTCAGGGGCTTATGGCAAAAGGTTTATCACAATACAGAATTAATATGAGATCAGTCTGTTTTCAAAAAATCAGCTTTCCATACAGTGCTTTTGTTATAAAAATGCAGAAATCTTGAAGGAAAATGAAATTTGCAGAGTTAGTCAAATATTAGGATAACAGATGAACATAAATGTCGGTACATTAAAGCTTCATATTCACTTTGTTGCTCTTTTATTGTAGGAGTTTCAGCACCTTCAGTTTGCTTTTATTCTTATCATCATTAACCTTCCTGATAACAACCACAAACATCAAAAGTTTGAAAACTATTTCCTTGAAAGTATGTCCTTAAATATGTTCTTTTTGTTACATATAATAGTGTTTTATTCTCATACTGGAAAGTTATAATTATCTAAGAAAAAGCAGAAGATAGGTTAAAGTGCAAACTAGTTATTTTTTGATAAAAAGCAGATATCCAAAGTCAATGGTTCATGGGCAAACCTCTGTTTTGCAATTTATTTAGATCTGCTTGCTGTTCACTGATAAATGAAAATCTTTCTAAAGATTGACAAGAAATAGGAAATTATCCAGAATCCCCTAAATGCTCACGTTCAAGAAATATATTGTCTGCTTAATACTCTTTATCTAGCTCTAATCAATTGTCTGTCACAATCGAAAAGATTTCAGCTCACAAAAAGCAAACCAGATAATTTATTGTAAAAACACTGTTATTAGCTTGTGTATAGTTCTTTCTTTGTTAAGCCACTAATGGCTCAACTGTGCTAAATAATCAGACATTTGGGAAGAAGAAAATGAATAATTTGACTGTATTTCTGAAAAAGAAACTGTAGCCTCTATGACCAACAGTAAGGTCTTACAGGTCTTGTTATTTCTTTACTGAACATTCATCCCCCTCCAAGGCTTTTTGTTGTTACCTGACTTGGAGCTGACTCAAGGGCAATTTTTAATGAGTACCTTGAGGTTCAGAAGTCGCTTTCTGGCTCCCCTGGCTGTCCCGAGCCAGCCCCCTAAGGAGGGGTTCCCTCAGCACAGAGGTCCCAGGGTCAGAAAGACGCAGGTGCCAGCAGCAAAATGGATAATGTGCTGCTAAAACAGCAGCCAAACAGGCCTTGGCAAGTGCCTTTTTCCAGACCTAACTGTGCAACAAATGGTTTAATAGCCTCTCCCTCTGCAGCAGCACTCAAACAAATCCAAAATGCAGAAATACCCTAAACCCACCAGGCACTGCTGCCTTGCCAGCCCTAGCAGGGTCTGGCCCTGGGCAGCTCTCCCACAGGAAAATAAATGTCCTGCTTTGGGATTCAGCAGCCCAGTGGCACTCAGGGGTGCTGACAGAGCAAAATACCTGCCAGGATGTGGGAGCAGCCTTTCCGTGGCTCCCTCCCAGTGTGTAAGAGGAAATAATAATTCTTTGTTCTACCTGGGACAAGTGACATGAGAATAAGCAGGCTTTAAGCTGTCGGTGGCTGGGTTGCTGGCATAAGTGGGGGAGTCAGAAGAGGGCAGAACATGTTGGTGCCAAATGTAGAGAAAACGCAGATCAGATTTATCAGGAGAAATCCCTACTATTGTTTTTAACCTTATGAGAATTAAAGCAATTTTTTTCAAAGGGAAATCCGAATAGATTCCCAAAGTGGGAATTTTAAACACTATTAATTTCATTAGTTAACACCCTGGACAATAAACTGGAATTAGGTTCTTGTGCAAGTACAAACATTTATCAGCACTGCTTCATGTCCTGCCAGTCTGGCAGCTGACATCCATGGCATTCAAATTTCTTTAAGTCTTTCCAGTCAATATTAACGAGACACTAAATACTCAGATTGCACCTGTCCATTAGATTAAATTGACTAGTTTATCGCCTTCACAGTCTTTCGAAGAGTGATAAGCACCTGCTTTGGACAATGTCTTGGAGAAGATTTCTTGATTATAGCCTTTGAATCCACTCTGGGAGGCGGCTGACAGCTGTCCTCTCTGGTTTGGGAACAATCGAATTAGACTGACTGTTAACAGAGGATGCTACATGAGAAAGGTTACGTGATGGGATGGCAGATGATGCCTCAACCCCTTTATCGAGCAGTAAGGGAGAGACTGGCTGGAGAAGTGAGCGGGAGAGATAAGCCCTGCGTTAATACCTGGGGAGCCACGAACAGCCGAGCTGCTCACCATTACTGAGATGGTCTAAATATAGAAGAAAAAAGTTTTCATTTTAGGTAATTGTGAAATTCCACTCAGGGCCACAGGCAGGTAAGCAAGGGGTGTCATTCAAACTGGCATACTGATCTAGCACTCTCTCTCCTGGGAAACCAGGGACAGTCCTGTTTTTCAGGTATTAAGTAGCGAGCATTAGAGGTGAAAATCTCAACCCTGTCATGCTAGGTACCAAAGGTGTTTTTCTTCTTTTCTTCTGGGAATGTCTATAAAAGGAGATCTCCAATAATTGAGATTGTGAATTGTAAAATAATGATAAATATTCCCCACCAGTTTTAGTACTACCCAGGTAGCATTTTATATTTCACTTTATTTTTTCAGCAGGAATGACTTCCTGCAGACTTCTCCTGCGCCTGCAAACACGGATTTTTACCTGCTCACCTACGCTGGGAATGATCCCAGGATTTCCAGAAGGGCAGTTCTCACCAGGCAGTTAAGCAGGCAGCAGTGCTACAAATAGTTTTCTCTTGGCCAGAAGCTAAGTGCTTTTATTCATGTATATGTGTGTGTGTATATATATATATATATATATAGCGTACATATTTACATATGAAGAATGGATCGAAAGCAAAGGGCTGCACAAGGAGGTTTGCTAACCCCAAATAAATGTGAGATAAGCCCTGTTGAGCCCACAGTGAGTTTTCTTTGGACTCCCACTCAGCCACAACCCCTCCCAGTGGTGCTGGCAGTGCTGTGGCTTCCTGAGCCCAGCCTCTTGC
Source organism: Pardalotus punctatus (assembly GCA_013400915.1). Taxonomy (NCBI): domain Eukaryota; kingdom Metazoa; phylum Chordata; class Aves; order Passeriformes; family Pardalotidae; genus Pardalotus; species Pardalotus punctatus. The sequence goes on along the minus strand of VZTX01000966.1, from coordinate 3,157 downwards.
AGGGGAGCGAGGATGAGGGAGAAACTTCAAAGGTGAACTCACGGTGCCCATAAACAAGGAAAGAGGCTACCAAGTTTTGCACCTTGCTCTACATTTCGACAGATTTCTCTTTCTGGGTCACTGTTCCTTGCACAGATGCAGCCCAGATTTATGTAAGTTTTGTGAAATGAGGTCTCTCCTCATTAATTTTCCACTTGCAATCCCCATCCACTTCTTTTCCTTCGCCTTCTGCTTCTGCTTGGATGTTTCCCTTCTGCTTCTCATTTCTGAAGGAGGTATCTAGACATGAAAAGCAAGAACAGAACAGAGCTGAGCTAATTAGCAGCTGCTTTAAGCTATTGTTTACCCTGCACAGGAACACACCTCAAATCAATGCAAATTTGGATCACAAAAATGTTGCTAGATAAGAGACAGGCCAGACCCTTGAAAGCCCATCGACAGCCCCTTTTCAAACTCCCCATTTTGCTTCAGAGGAACCCCACTGAGAGACATTTCCCAGCTCCGTAGGTTCCTGCCTGCAGGGAGATTGTTAGAAACACGTTTCTCACCAATTCCAGGTAAGTAAAAACACCTTGTGAACACTGAGTCAGTGCAGCATCATTACTATTTCAAAACAGGGACGAAAGAAATCAGGAATTGATTGTTTAAAGGAAAAAAAAAAAAAAAAGGAGAAAATAACAGGGAAAATTAAAAAGGAATTAGCTTTTTTTCACAGTCATAAAGCTCTAATATTAGCTGTTATGGTTGCAGCTACTGGGAAGGAGCCAGAAAAAACGATGCTGGTTCAGGTTGAGGATCCCTATTTTCAGTATTGACTCGTCGGTCCTGGGCACACAAGCACAGAACACACACACATATGTTTGTGTTGCACAGACTGGGTTCGTGTGTGTTTGAACTGCTCTGTCTGGCTGTGGAGGAGGTTGCAAAGATGCATTTCAGCTCAGCTGTTCTTCATTTCAGGGCAGGCTGGAAAACAAGAATTAGCTATATCTGCAATAAATGCAGTTCAGGTTGGAAGTCGCGAAATTTATTCTGTTTTCTGGATCACTCTGTGAAGCTTGTTGCTCATGCAAATATATAAGTTTGCTCTGATTTCCATGAAAACAACATGGAAAGATTTGCATTGGCTTTATGAACTAAATCACAACTGGCAAAAAGTATAATTCGAGCTTGCTTGCATTTCAGAGCAAACCTACAGTGATTTGCAGAAAAGAAAAAAAGCCTCTGTCAAAATGAAAGCAGGATGTTTGGTTGAACACACTGCATCAACATTCCGAGCTCTCATTTGTTCCCAGACTGAGGTATGACAGTGTCACCTAGCAACTTTTGAAGGGCATTCAAGCTTGAGGGTGCTGAACTCCACAGAAAAGCCTATAAAAACACTAATTTACAAATTAATACTTTCTATGAGTGTCAAAAGCATCACATTTGACATCTAAAAATTAACACTGTACAGGAGGAAAGGAATCAAAAGCCAGTTGCCATGCTGGCAGTTACTTAGTGGGGGGATTTAAACTGAGTAATCATGAAACGCTGTAAGCCTGGGAAGCAAAGGGGTGCATTCCCAATGTCCCTGCTTTGAAAGGTGTCCATGCACACTCGTTACAGTTATATACGTGTATGGATGCATGTATCCATGTACATCATTTTAGATAAGTCCCATGTTTTTACAGGTACTTATATTAACAAAGAGGCAAGATTAAGTTTTGTTCCTTGTATGTACAATTCCTTATTCTTTGGTAAATTCATACCCACCCCTGCTCTCAGCCCATCTGAAGATCAAGGCATGGGGCATCATGGTGGGCTGTAGTGTTGAAATCCAGTAAATTCCCACGGCATTGTTGTTGGAAAATATACCAGTTTAAAAATTCTGTATAACTTTGGTCAGAGGTTTTGTTTGTCCTTGCCCCAGGAAGGGGGATTTTAGAACATTGTTCTACCAGGTGGAGTCTGATGAACTCAGCATGGAAGTCGCCCAAAGATTAGGGGCCATCAGCAAAACATCAGTGGCCACCAACAGAACATCAGTGGCCACCAACAGAACATCAGCTCTGAACCTCACCCCTGGCTTCTCTGAGACACCTGGTCCGGGAAAAGAGAGATAAGAAAAAAAACCTAATTAACATAGGAAGGTAGGAGATTCGGATCCAATGGGAAACGGAACCCTGGGGGTTGCTCAACTGTGGACCAAGGAACTCTGAAATAGTGCATCTCTATGGGTTTTGACTGTATAAAGTTTGGGGGAGAATCCTGTAAAATCCGTGTGTCATGGAATGATTCTCTCTGCACACCCAGGCTATGTGTGGATGAGATGATTTCTGTGGTACATCCTGGCCAGAACATCCTGGCCAGAAAATAAAGTAACACCTTGACTCTCTAACATTAAAATGTTGTTGGAGGGATTTTGTTTTTCCCGCAGTTTCGGTGACATTGCCACTGATGTCCTGGATGGGGAAGATAAATCGCTGTGTATGGAAGAGCACAGCCAAAATGAACAGCCATGGTGCTCAGCAAAACTTGGGCTGATGTTGGCTGATGGATCAGCAGTGGTGACAATCATGCCAACCACCCAGTCTACAGTCTGTGAACTTGAACTACAAAAAAACAGAATTAATAAAAGCTAATTTAGGTTTATTGTCATTTATAACAGGGTATCTTGAGTAGTCCTACATAAGGCAGGTCTAGGCCTTCCTCTGCACAGCTGAGAAGACAAAGTGTCCCTTGCAGTGATTTTCTAGGCTATATTTTAAATATTAAAAGCTTTCACAGAAATAAAAAAAAAATAGGGAACTTTCCTAAGAATTTTCAGACTGGCAATGCACCAAGGCATTTGATAAAGTAGGGGAAATAGAAGTTCTAGAAAAAGAGGTGAGTAGGGACATATTGTATTGCATTGTCTGGCTATTTGTGGTTTCCTTTCACCCACACAGCCTCCACAGGTGAATTTTCTGGTCCCTGCAGCTCAGCCCTGCAGTCTGGTTGTCTCTGAGTTTGCACCTGCAGCTCTTCATCACCGTCCAGGTCACACACAGGGACTGCTCCAAGGTGGGGGAAAGAGGGGGCGCTAATGGGATCTGCCTGCAGGCTTGTCTGAACAGGCTATTCCAAAATAGATCTAAGAAGTCTACAGTGCTTTAAATCAAATCTGAGCCCGAAA
>VZTX01000965.1:0-35255 GCA_013400915.1 Pardalotus punctatus | reverse complement strand
GGAAGAAGGGAGGGATGGGGGGACGGTGCTTTTCAGATCTAGTTCTTATTTCTGATTTGATTGGTAATACAGTAATTGGATTTCCCCAAGCTGAGGCCGTTCTGGCCATGGCAGTAATTGCTGAGTGATCTCTCCCTGTCCTTACCTCAACCCATGAACCTTTGGTTGTATTTTCTCTCCCATGTCCAGTCGAGAAGGGCAGGGATGGAGTGGCTGAGTCCAGCCAAGGTCAGCCCGTCCCAGTGTGCCAGTGCTGCTTCCTCTGCATACAAACTTTGGGGATGAGAAATCAAAATCCCTGTTGGAAATGATTCTCCAAACCTCCTGGCAGGCACCAGGGTTCTCAGCCCGGCTGGGAGCTGCTGCTGCTGCTGCTGCTGAGCAGCCTTTCTCCAAAAACTGCCGAATTATGGGTATTGTGAGTTTAATGTAAAGGTGTCAGGTATCTCTGAAGAGAAATTAAGAGAATGTCAAAGGTAAAAACTAAACAAAAGGGCAGACACAAAAAGGCTGTAAATGAGGTGGAAATTGCAGGCAAATAGACAATAGAAGAAAGTTTAAGTAGCAATTTGTACTCCTTTGCACAAGGAAATGCACTTCATTTTTAATGAAAAAAAAAAAAAAAATCTCTGAGGAAGCCGCACTTCTAAATACAGAGCTAAATATACCCTGGAAAAACCGAAACTGGGTTTTGTGCAGCCGCTCCGAACGCAGCGCGCAGCAAAACAAAAGTGAGGAGTGATTGACAGAGTTAATCTGTCCTTAATAAATGTTTTATTTAAATATTCATTTTCCTCATTTGCATTAATTCCTTGCTCCAGGCCGGCTCTCAGTACAGTACCTTTTCCTGGGTCCTCATCCGTGAGGAGCGGCAGGCTGGGATCTCCAGCTCTCCTGGCTCTGTGGCAGCTCCCAGGACGGAGCCTTCCCATGGGCATGGAAGTTGGGAAAGATCATTTTCTCCTTGAAATAAGAGCCCACCATTTTTCCTCTCACTTCATGTGAGATAAAAGCAACAAAAGGGATAAAAACCTTGCGAGGTGAGAGCTGCTGCTGAGCGCTGAAGGTTCTTGATGATGGTGATGATGATGACAGAGCGGATGAGAGATGGATGCATTTCCAAAATATTCCTCACCGTTTTTCAGGGGGGAAAAAAAAGACCTTTTTTGTTGTTGTTTTATTCTGCTGGCTGTACTGGTGTGATCTCTCTGAGTTAGGGAATTCTGGAGTTGTGCTGGAAGCCCTGGATGAAGCTGAGGCAGTTCATGTGTCCCCTGGGATGAGCTGACTGTGACTGGTGCTCGAAGCATCGGGAGTTAATTCAGCACCCACAGAAATCCATGGAAATCCGTAATCCTCCAAGTGGGGCTAAGGTGGTTGTTTTCCACGCAGAGAATTGCTGGATTAGATGAAATGCCCATCAAAACTGCAGCTGCCAGGGATTTGGAGGGTGTTGCTAATTAAGGGATGTTTGTATTTGGTTCACATGTCAGCAGGAGAAGAAGGAACAATTTCTTCCTTCCTCTTCCCCTTCCCTAATCCCTGTCTAAGCCACACCAGGACAGGTCCCGTGGTCCTGGGGATGGCTCTGGTGGCACGTGCCAGCCCACAGGCAGAGCTGGCACAGCTGCTGTGCTTGGGCTGCTGTCCCTGGGCAGCCTGGGTCTCCTTGCTGGGGTGCCCGAGCCAGCAGAGCTGCCCTGGTGCTGGGGTGTGCTCCCCATCCGAGGGGGAAGCGGGGTTTTTCCAGGTGGATTGGCAGGATGTGAAGTCGGCAGTGCCTGGTGCCTGCTGTGGTGGGCTTGGAGTGACACCAGAAGAAAAGGAGATGTGTGGATGAGTGAAGAACTTCACCCGCTTTGTCTCAAACGTCTCAGAGTTGTCTGGGATCTGGGCTTGGCCAGGGCTTTCCCAGTTTTTGCATCCCCAGGCAGGGTGTGGATGTGATTCCTCCCCACCAGCCCCACGTGGGCCATTCTCTGCAGGAATTTCTTTAATCTCACTCGTCTCAATGGGAAATTTGTGACTGCCTCCTCCTCGTTGCTCCCAGCTCTGAAACATTCACTGGGATCGTGTCTGTGACATGAGGGCTTCCTCCACAGCTCCCGCCTCTGCAGCTCCAAATCCCCCCAAATGTGTCCCTGGGACGAGCCCTTGTCTTTCCATGGGGATTTTGTGGAATAGATTTGGTCGAGCTGGGGAACTGAGGATAAACACAAAATATGTCTGTGTAGTGGCACAGAGATCTTGATTTAGGTGAGAAATAAGTAGCATGAACAAGGTTAAGTGTTGAATTGAAAAGAAAGCCAGGGAAAATGTCAATATCTTCTTTCTAAAAGAAAACAAAATTAAAACATCCCACCAGACCCCGCCTTATCTATGTAAGTACTCGAGCTGGAATATCCACAATTTCTTACGTGCCTGTGCAGAGCTTCAGGTGCTTTTTAAAGCTCAGATTGCTTGTTTATATGTGAATTAGTGATAGGATTTCTGTACTGCTTGTAAGAAATGAGGCAGAATTTGTTTCAAAGATCTAATGAGTGCTGGGCTGTCTGCAGCCAGCAGAACATCTCCGTCCTGCCTGGAATCAGGCTCTGTCACCTGTGGCTGTGTTCGCTTCGAGAGATGCCGTCACCATCAAAGATACTCGCTATAAATGATTCTGAGTGTGTGGATTTTTTGCTTTACAGCGGTTTCTGCGTATCTGGGATATTAAAGGGAATGTGTTTTCCTTGAAGGAGGTGGTTTGTATGTTGGAGTTCTTAGAACACGTGCAAAGCGCATTTGTTTTGTCTCAGTTTATCTTATTTTGCCTGTTAGTGTTTGTTTACGGGTTGTTTTATTTTTAAATCAGGTTTAATGCTAAAAGCCGTTTATAGAACTGGAATAATGCAAAGCTGACTCCTGAATGATGATAAATTCTTTGCAGAGAAAGGCTCTCATGTTGGTTGTGCCATGAGTACCCACACTGAGCAGGACAGCTGGGTGATGCTTCCTGAGAATCTGTGGCTCTTCTCCAGATGAAAATCATCTGGAGAAGATCTGGAGATGGTGATGATGATGGTCACCATCATCATCATCATGGAACACCCTGGTCTAGTGGAAGGTGTCCCTGCCCATGGCAGGGAGGTTGGAACTACACGATCTGTGTTGTCCCTTCCAACTCAAACCATTCTGGGATTCTAAAATCCTTTCTTAGTGATGTGGAGAGCAGATGCTCTCAATAAAAAGCAGCTTATTAAACTGTGGGTTTGTTTGGTTCATCACTTTTTGTGTGTGTGTGTGTTAACACAGGCTCAGGGCTTTGACTGTCGTTTTCAGAATTCAGCAGGTTCCTTTCTGCTGCTGTGGAATGAGTCAGTACAGTTCCTGCTTTGATTTACAAAATTGGATTTTAATCTCTTTGAAACCATTATGCTAAATCAATTTTTAACATAGCAGTGCAAGGAGGTACAAAGCCTCCCTTGTTCTCTAGTTGTGAACTCTTTGGATGAGCGAGCACTGTATAAACAAGGCTTGAATGGCATCAAGGGGGAAGGGCTTTGCTGGGATAGAATCATGGAATGGTTTGGGTCAGAGGGGACCTTAAGGCTCATCCTGTTCCACCCCTGCCGTGGGCAGGGACACCTTCCACTGTCCCAGGTTGCTCCAAGCCCCATCCTTGAAACCTTCCAGGGCTGGGGCATCTTCAGCTTCCATGGGCAACCTGTGCCAGTTTTGGTGATGCCAGGGTCTCCACACCCTCACAGGGAGGAGTTTCTATCTACTATTTAACCTAAACTTCCCCTCTTTCAGTTTGAACCTGTTACTCTCTGTCCTATCACTCCAGTTCCCGATGCAGGGTCCCTTTTCCAGCCTCCCTGTAGCCCTTCAGATGCTGGAAGGAGCCGTGAGGTCTCCAGAGCCCCCTCCAGGCTGAGCAGCCCCAGCTTTCTCAGCCTGTCTCTGTAGGGATGAATGGGAACAGGGTTTTGCTGGTCCTGGGGTGTGGACAGAAGTAATAAAGGTGAAGGTGCTCCAGGGAAAGCGACCCTTTGTTCCTGGAGCAGGCACAGGGGACGGCTTGAAGTGCAGCTCTTCCTGTGTTTGTGGCTCCCGCAGGATTCGAGAGAATTCCATCCTGGTTTTTGGGTTTTTGGGTCTCCCCCCCAGCCCAGCCCAGTTCCAGAGCTGTCAAGGCATCAGATGAATCACCCCTGGGATGTTTTGGATTTCTGGCAAGGGCAGCATTGGGCAATCATCCAAATCGGGCAAGGCAATGATAGTGATGAATGGGAAGCTCACGTGGTTTCGTGTGGAAAGCAGGGCAGGGAAAGTGGGAAGATGACTCTGTGTGGACACAGACTGGCCTCCATTTGCCCTTTATCCTCCTTTTCCTTTCCAAAATCCGTGCTATCCCACTGTCTAGCTTGTGAATCAGTCTTGCTGTAGGCTGGGGAGGGGACAAAAGGACAAAACCCTTACAGAATACTACATTTGAATTCCTTACAGTATTTCAGGCTGCTCAAAACCACACAAAATTCCAGGTTTTTCAGACCCATCCTTCTTGCCTGGAGCCCATTTGGAGAGGCCAATTGCACGTCCTGTTTGTAGTCCTCACCCAGGAGCTTCTGCCCCAAACTCTCCAGGGAAGAAAAGCTGACAAAGAGCATTTATAAGCTTTATGACTTTAATTAAAACTTGGAGAATGAGACCTTCCAGAAAATTTCACTGGCACTTTTAAAGAGACACATTACTGAGCCCTGACCCCACTGTTGTTTTTCCTCTCTTCTGGAAAAAAAAATCGTGGAAGATTTGGTGTGTTTTACTTCTCAAGTGAAAAAAGGGCACGTGGCATGTTATACTTGACCAAATTTTAGTTTTAAAATCCAAAAATAAGTGTAAAAGTTAACTGCAAAATAACTAGAGTTAGGGAGGAAGATGAGGAGCAGGGAAAAATGTCTTCCCTAAAATCTCCTTTAGGATAAAAAGATGTATTAAACTGTGTTATCAAGTAGAATGATAATGGGGATTTGGGTTGTAATTGCAGTGAAGGGTCCGGGGGCGGATTTTGTGTGATTTGTCCTTTTTGTTCTGTGTTGTGATGTTGTTCTTTTTGGATTTGGTGCGTAGAACTTTTTAAATTCTGTTTAGTTTAGTTGTTTTTGTTGTTTCAAGTGGAGATTATATGTTGGATGTGGATTTTAATGATCCTTGGGCTGCTCCTGCCTCTGCAGAGCCACTTCCTTTGGAATAACCCCATAACTGAGCTCCTGGGGGCTTTTGCTGTGTTGAAAAGCTGTGGTTCTGGTCCCCATTTTTGGCCAAAATGGCAACTTCCACTTCTTTTTAATCCCCTTCCATTTGAGAGGCAGCACCTGAATTTGCTGATAATCTGTGATTATTCCATGCTAATCTTGCCATTGTAGAGGATGGCTCTGCCTGACACTCAGCAGATGAGTTAATTATTTTCCTTTATATCATCTGCCCTCCAGGCCAGATTTCCCAACACCTTTTGGTCCATCTTTGTTACCTTCCCTGTTCAACATGGATTAGTTCTCTGTGCTCTCCTCACCTGTCATAGGTAAGGCTGTTCAGCATCCCCCAAAACCATCATTTTCTGTTACTCGGGTAGCAGATAAATCACCACTGCCTGGTTATTTTGCAGGCTGTGGGATGTGTGATGCCCTTTGGAGGAGGCAGCCCGAGCGAAATCCCAGGATAAGGCTTGGCACAAAAGCTCAGGGTTACAGGCAAACAGGAGAAAATCACTGGAACCTCACCGTGTTGCCAGTGCTGAAATATAAAAAAATATTTCAAAATGCTGTGCTAAACGACTTAGTTCTGAGCCAGGATCCCAAAATAACCACCTTTCAGTTGGTAAAATAAATTATCAAAGTCTTTCAGATCCAAATGTAATGCTTGGGCAAATTAATCCATTGTTGTATTGTTATAGTGCTCTAATCATATTTTTATATATCCCAGGAGTTGGAACTAAGAAGCATTTTGCTGTCAGTGCAAACACAATAATAAGAATAGTCTTAACAAAGTGACGTGCACTTAGTTGACTTTCTGAAATACATTTCAGCGGAAATTACAGATGCTTTTTACTTTTCATTATCATTAAGGTCCAAATAACTTCCTTGTATTGAAACCCAGGCTTACTTTATCTGCTTTAATAATTATATTGAGGCTCATTATGGACACCTTGTTTGTAATTCTGGCTTTTCTTATTGAATTCTGAATGTGTTATTACAGAAGTATGTACTTTAACAGATGGAGGATATTATGGCAACGTTTAGTTCCAGTTGATCTTTTCTAAAGAGCACACCGAGTGATCTCTGGCTAAATACAACCAAGACAACATCTAGCTGGATTTTTTTTCTTTTTTTTTCCCCGAGAGCATTTTCCAGGCTGCTTGGGGGGAAGCAGAAACCAAGAAATGCCACTGGATTGAGCAGGGCAGCTGGAAAAGGTGGGATGAGGAAGGTCTGGTGATGAGGAAGAGGTGTGGAAGCTGCATCACAGGCAGGGGAGGCTTCTCCAAGAAAATACCAGAGTTGATGTCAAGGTTGTCTCATTTGCCAGTGGGATATTGCTTTAATGGTGTTCTTTTTTCCTCTCCAGTTTACATAATGAGATCAAGCTAATTAAGCCATGTCTAGCTCTGGGAAAAGATCAAAATGTGAGCTTTTTTTATTGCACTTTATTAAAACCTTCACCCTGTAATGGAAGATTATAGGAAGTACTTTGCTACCAGTGCATCTTGCTCATCCCTGAAAAATGCAGCTCCTCTCTTTTACCAATACTTCCTTGATTTTAATTGTTTTTTCTCCTAGTTAGTCATGTTTTGGGAGCTCTCAGAAGGTACACACTCAATGTGGCTGGGTGGATTAGGTAAAGGAGTAATAATAAGTAGATGCAGTGAGGTGTTTTATATAAAAACCGATGACAGTAAAACCAACTGAAAAGTGTATTTTCCTGTAGAGTTGTGCTGGAGTTGCTTAGCCCAGTTTATTCAACACATTCCTCGTCCCACACAGCTGACCAATCCCCGGGGGAAACTCAAGGGTCTCCTTGGACCTGAGAATGATTTCTTTTTTACAGCCTCCTTTCATTTGAATACATTTTTCCCATCCAATTTTGCTTCCCCCCCTGCCCCCCCCCCAAAAAAAAAAAATAAAAGAAGAAAAAGGAGGGGAATGAAAAGATGGTGATTTTTGTTGAGGTTGAATGCAGATGAGGACTCCTTGCACTTGGGGACGGTGGTGCTTGGTTGCCCTCCTGCTTGCCAGCAGCTCCAGGCGTGCTGGTGGGTGGCCACAGTGGTGGCTGATGTCCCACAGAGGTCCCATGATTCCGCTGCTGGGTTTTCCCCTCCCCAGCTCCCCGATGAGTCCCCCCGATGTCCCTCCCTGTGCGTGCGTTGGTGGCACCGCTGTCACCTGGCCGGGCCCCGGGCGCCGGCAGGGCTGGATTACGGGAGGCTTTCCGGGCTGGTGTGAAGGCGAGGAGCTCTTGCCAACATTAATATATGACTGCATTAGATCATCCTAATTATATTTCGAGCTGGAATGATTTCAGAAGCCCTGAGAGGCGGCGAGGGCTCTCCCATGCCTTCCCCCCTTGCAGAGCAGGCAAGGTTCAAGTGTTGCTTTCTCCTCCATGGGGAGGCACGGCTGCAGCAGGGCTGGGAAGGAGGTTTCTCCTGACTGGGTTGCATTGCAGAGTGCCTTTGAGGTCCCACTCAAATCACTGCATTTTCCCACTTTCTCCAAAGATCTCTCCACTTTGAGCCTCAATGGAGTCTTGGAGGGAAAGGAAGGGAAAAAGAAGGGAAGCTTTGGGTATCAGTGTAGCTGTGCTCTGCCAGCTCTGTGCTCTTCCACACCCTCCCAGAGCCCCCACGGAGCCTGGAGGGTCTGGGATGTGTGGGGGACCAGGATGTGTGTCCTGGAGGATTTCCCGGCTCGGTAACTGCGCCGTCTCCTGACGGATAAATCAGCTCCGTGTGGAAGCAGAGCTGGATCCGCAGCGGTCAGCGCGAGCCTCTCCTCGCCTTGATGCACTCTGGATGAGGCCCTGCAGAAGAACTGATGGTGGGTTGGGGTTTTTTTTTGTAATCTGTGCAAGATCTTAAAATATATTAGGGTTAATGAAATCAGTGCAATTGGGAAGCGCTGCCTGTGACGGACAGATGGCCAAAAGCACTTGGAAGTACAAGTGGTTTTGCAGCAGAAGGAGAGCCGGGATCTGGCTGGCGGATGCCACGTGCCGTGGGCATGGGCTGGTGATGCAGGAGGAGGGAGCACCCTGAGCTCCCACCCTGCCGAGGTGATGCTGGTTTGCTCCACCTCAAGGTCCCAATCCTGCTCTGCTCCCGTTGGAATAAATTCCATCCCATCCGTGGAGGCAGCGTTTGAGCTCCCAAAGAAAATTTCTTCTTTTAAAGAAAGCAGTCCTTGTCATAATTAAAGATATACGTGTGCTTTCTTTTCCTGTTCAACTCCAGCAGCCACTGAACACACTTAATAATGTTTTTTGCAGCATTTTGGTGGTATGAATGTACATGGAAATTACAGCAAAGGCATCATTTTTTTAACAGCTGTGTTTAGTTGAATAACAGATTTAGAAAGTGCAGACTTTAATTAATCTGTGTTTTCTGCTGGGATTTCAGCACCATCTGATTTACTTTTCATGGCTGAAAAGTGTAATTGTAGTTTTTCCCTTTAGCTGCGAGTTTATCCTCCCAAGAAATCAATTTGGTTCTTCTTTTTCTTAAAGCAAACTCAATATCAAACTGATGGTACCTGGGATGTGATACCAGTAATGCCCTGGCTCAGGCTGCTGTGGAGTGGAGAGCAAATATCTGCCAAATGGTTTGCCTGGAAATGCTGCTTTTTCCCTTCCCTGCCTTGTTGTATATCACAGCAGGCATCCAGATCCCATCCTGTTCCCCAGGGCTGGAGGGCAGGTGGGTGACTGGAGGGTAAGGACTGGTGTTACTGGAGAAACCTCTGAACATAAAGGGTTTTCGTTATCTTTGATACTTTTTTTTTTTAGTTGGGATTGTGGTAGGAAGACTCTATCTGTGCTTGCTCCTCGTTGTAAAACATATTTGTGTGGGACTGTTGCTGTAAAGCTGCAGATGTTCCTTAAAAAGTTCTCTCCTGGAGGTGCTGGTGGATGCCTGGGGATTACAGTGGTGGAAGCGGAGTCAGGGGTTGGGGAACCGCGGTGTTAAATTGCATTTCTCATGTGCTGTTGATCACTCATTGCTCCATCTCTGTCACGATCAGTGTGAGCGTGGTGAGCATGCAGGTGCTTCTGGTTTGGGATTTTTCTTTAAAAATCAGCCTGTTGTGGAAATGTGTCCTTGTCCCACCTCTACTTTTCCCTTAGAACAAAGTTCCCTAAGCCGAGATGAGAAATTGTGCCTGGAGCCCAGCACGGGGTGGCTGGAGACGCTCAGTCGAGTTGCTCCTCTCCATGTCTGGTGGCTCTGGAGAATCCACAGGGGAATGAGTGTCCCTGTCACACAAACCCTTGTGTGAACCAGCCTTTTGTTCCCTGGGAGGGTGGGCAGGCCCTGGTCCAGGGTGCCCAGAGCAGCTGGGGCTGCCCCTGGATCCCTGGCAGTGCCCAAGGCCAGGCTGGACATTGGGGCTTGGAGCACCCTGGGACAGTGGGAGGTGTCCCTGCCATGGCACGGGTGGAATATGATGGTCTTCAAGGTCCCTTGCCACCCCTCATTCCATGATTCCATGAAGGGGGAAAGCTGCTTGGACCCTCTGTGAATAGGAGTGCTCCTTCTGAGCCGGGTTGGGCAGAAGGAGGCTTTTTACAAAATAAGGGCATTACTTGCATTCCTGGAGAAATCTCTGTAATTTTAGTGACTGTCAGGTGTACTTTCCCCCCATCTCTGTTTTCTTAGGTTGGTGTGGGGTGTGATGTCTTAAGGGCTTTGTGTGCAAAGCCCACAATGGCAGAAAGAAAGCAGCACATTAGAGTCCAAGTGGAATCTTAGGATGGCTGCTAATCTGAATAAGATGAAAAAAAAAAAAGATCTTGATGGGCTTTAAGACTTATTTTAATTAAAGTTTTTCCTTTCATCTCACCAAAGCCCTGAATTAGCTCCTTCATTCTCCCACAAATATGCACAGTCCGTGCTGGTATCGGCACTCGAACGCATGGAGAGCTTCAGATGAAGGGTCAAATCCAGACTGGGAAACACCCTGTGCCCAAAATGAATTAAAGCAGGCTTTAGGCAAAGTTTAAAAAGGCCAAACTACCCAGCTGCCCACCTGATGTGTAGGATGCTGGGATTCTCCAGCAGAGTCCTGTGCTTTCCAGCTTTATTGAAGAGCGTGGGGCTGGGAGAGCTGCTGTTACCGGCTCTTGGAGCTGTGGATTTGGCAGGCTGGTTTTTTCCCCTGTAGAGGCTTGTCCAGACACTTGTGCTTTTTTGTGGTGCTCCACACCCTTGGGTGGTTTTGCTCCAGTGGTTTTGCTCCATGGGCTTTGCCCCTGGAGGTCCAGGAGATGATGCTTGGTGGGAGCTGGACACAGCAGGGACTTGGACCCAGGTGTCCCTGCCTGGGAGACGATGCTGTGAGCTGCTCTGGATGTCTGGGGTTTCCAGGACATGCCTGGTGTGATTTCCTGGGGGAATTTCTGCTAAAACTGGCATATTCTGACACAGCATTTTGGCCTAGATGAACTGGTGGACAAATTCAACAGGAATTTTTGGAATAGCTCCACTCTGCAGCTCTCCTGCTGTGCCAGGTTTTGCTGGGGCATCCCTCGATTAAACAACAGTGAGGGCCCCTCCCTGGAGAGGCATTTGGGACCGTGTGTCCCATCCTCCATGGGGTGATCCGGGGTGCAGCTGTGCCCTCCCGCTCGCCATTCCCTTCCCACACGAGCCCCTCGGAGCGGCTGTTCCGTGGGGTGACCCTCGCTGCAAAGTTTGCCCCAGGCACGGTGCCAGCCCGAAGGAAGGCTGACAAGTAATCAGGAATCAAAGGAGCCACCTGCACGCCACGGGGAGCCGCTCACCGGGTGGCAGGCGAGCGGTGCCAGCGCTCATCGCCGAGCCTTGTTCTCCAGCCCCGCTTCCCGGGGAGGCGGCGCGGGAGGGAGGGTCTGCTCCCTCTCCCTGCCCTCTCTAGGGGTTTGGAGAGGGATGGGAGGTGGGATCGTGGATGTGCAAGGACGCTGCTTTGCCAGAGGGAGAACCGAGGGGGATATTGAGAACGATGGGGTCGGGCTGGAGCATCTTTGGGGCTGCTGGTGGAGGAGAGGGGACAGCCGAGCTGAGCTGGTCACCGTGTGAAATTCCCACTCCTCTGGCTGCGTGAACCCACAGGCTGCGTCACCAGCAAATAGCCAGGGAGGAAAATAAGGCCTTTTAAGAGCATTTTTATCCTCTGGTGGTTGGTAAGAATGGCCCTGGCAGGTGGGAGGGAGGCAGAGGGTTGGCGTGATGTGCAGACGCTGCTGTCACCGCACGGCGCTCCCGGGGTGTGTTCACCCAGCCTGGAGCTGGGAGCTCTCCATTCCCACTTCAGGGGCCAGGTAGGATTTGTTGTGGAGAGGGGGGAGAACGTGAGATGTGTGCGTGACCACTTGGGTTTTGTGTCAGAAGGCACACAAAAATCACCACTCCGCTCCAGCCCCACACTGCCCCACACCTGGCACTGCAGAAGGATCTAGCCCAGTATATCCAATTTTTGGGTCCATATTAGGATAGGCCTTGCTAGGATCTCCTTAAAACAGCGAGGGAAATCCACTGCTGCCATTCTTCCAGAGTGCAGTAGTGGATTTGGAGTAGTCCCTGCCCTCTCCCTGCCGTGCTGACGGCAGGGCGAGGGGAAGCTGGTCTCCGAAGTGCTGCGAGAGGAAACTCGCTCTTGCAAAGCTGGGCCAAAAATGAAGGGTTTTTATAGCATACAAATGTTACCTACAGCTATTTATACACCCTCCTCAAAGGCTATTTATACCCTTCCCCTGCTTTTGTGCTGCTGGCTGGAGAATATCCTTACATTAGATGTTTTCGGCAGCGTGGGATGTTCATCAGCCGTCGCCCGACTGCAGGACCGTCTGTTTCCAACACCAATCCTGGAAGAAGAGGGCGATTCATGGGCTGCAGCCACTGCCACGGCTCTCGAGGCAGGCTTGGCATCGTGGCTGCCAGTCTGACGAAGGGCAGAAAGGGCTGAAATGCCTGATCACAGCAGTGTTAATGAACGCCGTCCGTTCATCCAGCTCAAGGGGGTGGCTAGTTGCGGCAAGGGTCGGGAGTAAGTTTTCCCCCCCTTTCCCACATTGTGCAGTCGATCAGGAGCAGTGTAAGGTTATTTTATTGTTTCCAGGAGCGCCCGACCCGGGCTCCCTGCGGGAGGTCGCATGCTTGGCTTGCTGCATCATTGATCCAGCCTGCCAGAGAAATTCTTTATTCCTCTTAAATGTGGACTTGCACTTAGAAAGCAAACAATCCTTTAACATTTCTGAGGCTGAAAGCAGAAAAACGAGTGGCTTTTGTCATCAGGGATGCTGTCTTTTTTGATCGCTCTGGGAATCCAAGGGAATGTGCTACCCAACAAAGAGCAATTTTGTTTTAAAAAAAAAATAGGGGAAAAGGGAAAGGATTGCAGCTTCCTGTGCTCTGGATAATTGGGGCTGTCTCCTCTGCAGCTACACAGCACTCCTGTGACTGGGTTTGGAAGTTGAGGGGTTTTCAGGTTTCCCTGACTCACACCATGAAGTTTCCAGTTCGGTCTATACTGGCCAGCACTGGTGTGCTGAGTTTGGCAGCCACCCCTTCTTGCAGCCATGGATATTTGCTTATGACAGATAAACAAAAATATCTTCATTATCTTCAGAAAAATGCTGTGCCCTGTTAAAACATCATCGCTGTGTCCGAGATCGGTTTTGTTTTTAGAAATGCTGAAGGAATTGCTTTTTGTGGGAGGCTTTTCCCAGGGGAGTCTCTGAGAGTTGAATTTTTTTACCTTCCTGCAGCTGAGGTTGCCTCTGTCACTGCCCTTTATTTCCAAGATGTTCCTGTGATCCCGTGTGGATCAACACTGCCTTGTGCCACAGGGCTGTGGTGCAGAGGGAGAGATGCTCCTGGGTGGCTCCTGAGCTTTTCCAGTGCTGACAGGGCTGGGACACCCTCGATGCCACTTTTCAAACAGCATGAAATTGGGCAATAATGCCTCCTTTGAGTTGGTGCTCGGTTTTTTCTTATCCCAAGCCGAACTTTTCCAAGGTTTCCTGCAAATTTCCCTGTGCCGCAGGCTCTGGCTCGTGGATGCTGCCGATGTGGAGATGCTTGTGCCGTGTTTATAAATCCTCCTCCTCTCCATTCCCCTCACCACTTCTGCTGTCCCTTTCTCCACCACGACAACAAGAAGGCGACTTTCCGTCATTATTTTGCGCAGGAAGAACCTTCCGACTCCTCCTGAACCTGCGAATGGATTTCTCAACCTCCAGCCGTCTGAGGTGTAAATGAGATGGGAGCGGGGGCTTTGCACAAATCCCACCTTCTTGCCAGCAGCCTGCTCCCTGCCTGCTTCATCTGACATTTTCCTCACCTAATGGGGATTATTTTTTCCATAAATGCCCCCCAAATTTGTTAAGCTGATGTTGGGAGGTGCTGGCGCTGTGTGGCGCGAGGGGCAGGGACCCCCAAATTCCGAACAATCGTGATGTACTGTGCAGCTTGGGCAAAGTGCATTTGTTGCCTTGGAAACAAATAGCAGCAGTGAACAACTCAATGAAATTTATGGAATCAACTTCAGTAAATCTTGATGATAAATGTGCAAAAACATACCCAGTTTGATGAAGATCTCCAGTATGCAGATGTGAGGGATGGTAGTAAGTTATGTAAGTGCTTTGGCGCCGATTTTGGGCTGCCACGGTCGTATTCCTGTAATATGGGCTTTTCTTGTTGTTTCTGAGGAAGCTGTCTGCTTCTTTTCATAGATATGGCATTTAATTTTAATTTCCAGGGTATCTTTTAGTTTAATTGGCATGCTGGATGATTACAGTGGGTTGTTTTGTCTTTTGCAAAGCCTGATTCATATCGAACTCGGGATAAAAATAAAATTGAGAGCGGTGGCAATCCAAGGGAGCACAGAGTGCCACGTCGCCCGCCTCCGAGAAGGGTGCAAAATTTCACAAATTAATTAAAGCAGTTATGTAGGACATCTCCCTAATTCCTTGTATCAGCCTGTGAGTGTTACAGGCGGGGACAGGTCAGGGATTTTGTAGTTACAGCCAAGCTCTGTGGCAGATTTCGCTCTCATGTGGAAAGGTCTCTCTGTTTACCTGTGCATAGGGACAGGGTAGGTTTATTGTATCTCAGCCAGTGATATTTTCGAGAATTGATATTTTTCCGTCGTGGTCTGACCTGTGGATCGATGAGGGTTCAGGAATATCAGTGGGCTTGTCTGGAGATGATGTCGTAAACCTTTAACACAGCCCTTAATGCAAGGAGATGTTTTTCCATTAGTTCCCCCTGCTCTTTTCCTTACAGGGCCTTATTTTCACGATTTTCTGCCAGGTCAGGAAGCACAGGGAATATTTGTTTCTTCCTTTCGCGGTGTGTTGGGCCCCAGTTTTGCACAGCAGCAGCTGCTGAGGGCTGTGTGATTCCACAGCCTCCCTCCATCCCCTCTGTGCTGCAGCCACCCCGTCCTGCTGGGCTGGGACCCCAACCCGAGCCTGCCCCGTGGACAGGGCGGGCAGAGAATCCCACAATGGTTGGGTTGGAAGGGACCCTAAATCCCATCCCACCCCTGCCATGGCAGGGACACCTCCCACTGTCCCAGGCTGCTCCAAGCTCTGTCCAGCCTGGCCTTGGGCATTCCCAGGGATCCAGGGGCAGCCCCAGCTGCTCTGGGAATTCCATCCCAGCCCCTCCCCACCCTCCCAGGGAACAATTCNGAGCCCCTTCAGGCTCTGGAAGGTGCTATAGGGGCATTACCACCTTAAGGAAGTCTCCTCCCTGCATTTTAAGGCAATTTCTCTGCAGGGACCTCTCCTTTTCCCACTCTGCCCAGTAGGTGCTTTGGTTTTGATGAACTGGGGCTCTCTTGGGTGGACTGGTCATCTCTTAAGCTTGGCCCTCCCTTTTCCTTCTCTTACAACTTCTTGTCTTACTCCTGGAATGAGATTGTTTCAGAACACAAAGACTTCACATTAGTGCTGTTCTTGGACTATCAGTGAGTGAAAAAATCCAGCCAGGATCCTGCCCCAACCCCTGGATTGCTGCCGTTGTTTCAGACACACCACTTTAATTTGTTCCGTGGATCTACCCAGATTCCCTGCCAAACCCTTGTGTTGCTCAGTATCTTCCAGCCCACGAAGTCACTGCTTCCCCCTGGCAGCCCTGATATGTCGTGTGGATTAGGAAAATCCTTGTGGATGTTGAGGATTGTGCCTGCCAATCACACCAGGTCTGGTACCGGAGTTTGGGATGTGGCTCCGCAGAACCTGGGGCTTGCCCAGAGCTCATCATGGTGAATTTTAATTTATTTAATGCTGGGTGTATTCCTAACCTTGTCTGGGATCAAAATCTGAGTTTCCCTTAGATTTCCTCGGGTATGGAGGGCTGGAAACCCAGAAGGCTTCTCCAGAAACCCTGGGCACGTGGGATGGTTCCTGAGCTCTGCTCTGATGTTTACAGACCACCAGAGCTCTTCCCATTAACACACAACTGTAGAAGACAGCTTGAACTCCATTAGGAGCTAAATTTAGTGACTCACTAACTCCTTTTTGATATGTTTTTATAATTTCATTGTATTATGACACTTGGTTTTAAAATTGCATGAGTAAATGAGCCTCTTACTAAGTCAGGTAAAAAGATTTTTCACTTATCTACCATGAAATAAGACATTAAAAAAATAGCAAGAGGAGAAAGCAATGTATCCTTGACATATTTAGTTTACATTTGTTCCAACTGTGCTGACTGAACATTTCTAACCATTAATGATCCAATAAAGCTGTTTGTACCGCTTTAACAGGCTAAATAATTTCGCATTAGGAATACATTTTGTAATTAATTTAGTATTTTGTGGGGGAACCCTATTTTTGGAAAATACAAATTTACATTTAATTGCACTCACAATCTGACTTGGAAGATGCAGCGAGTGAAAACTGGCCATTTATGGTTCACCTCTAGATAGTAAAGTCCATGGAGGCAGTTAACAGTAGTGAACAACTTTAATTGGGATTTCCATGACTTGTTCAATGAATTTCCTGCAGGGTTCCTTAAAAATACCCCCTGGGCAGTGAAGCTCCTGCAGTTGGTGGAAGATCAGACCACACACCTTCATCCCTGGGGTTCCACCACCTTCTGATGCACTGACATGGATTTATGGGTTGGTTTTTAAGTATTTCTGAGCTTTTTTTCAGCGTAACCTTGGCAAGACCCGAACAACTTTGGGATTTGCACTTCAAAAGTATTTTCCCTCTCATTTCCTGTTGGAGAAGAGACCACCCAAGGTGCTGCTGCCAGTGGGATTTGGGGGATGTGTGTGGGGAGCATCCCTTTGTTTTGTTCAGGTGGTGAGCAGCGAGGAGGTGGCACTGGTGATCCTTTGCTCCTGACCTGGGCTCTGCTGATGAGCTCGTGCGAGGTGAAAGTTCCTCTGTTAATTATCCAGCTTTTTGACTCTCTCCATCTCTTTGGACACCACCAGCTTTAATTTTTCTTGTGTTATTGGTATTTTTTCTTCTCTTTCACCCCGTTTCATGAATAGTGACAGATGCTTTTAATTAAAAAGAAAAAACAAATCAAAATCCTGAGTAAAACAAAAAAAGAATATTCTAATTTGGCGTGACATTATGAGGCAGGATGGCTCCTGGCATCCAAGGTATGGAAAAGGTCATCTTCCACAGCTCCAGCCTTTTGCAACAGTGGAATTAAGTTCAAACTCAGGCTGGTTTTGAAGTCTTAAGTCTCTCCAGGGATTCCTTTCATAACATCTTCGAACTGGATAACACTACAGTAAATGAAATACACTGCACTGGATTAAAGGGTTATTTCCCCTGTGTGTCGAGCTGACACAGAATCCCAACCCTCAGGTTGCCTCCGAGTTGTCTCTATCTGCCGATGCCCTCCCTGCTTTACATAACAGCTCTCGGAGTTTTCGCAGGGAAACTTTGGTCATTATTTATTCGGCTTCGGCGCTCGCGGAACGATTTTACGCGGCGAGGAACCGAAAAAAAGCAGCTAAATGGGAAGGAATTTAATGGGCTTCAAAACGTGAGGGAAGCGGTGCAGGGAAGAGCGGAGCTGCCTCTCCAGGTCTGCGGTGCTGCTCTGTCATTTGTACTGAAACACAAACTGTGCTCAGCAGCACCGAGCCTGCAGTGACACCAGGGCTGGGAAATGCTGCTGTGCTCTCGTCTGACTCTTCCAACAGCTACAATTTGTTAGGGGTCGTTTGCAATGTGTTTTCTTGTAGAACAAATGTTCCTTTTGACTTTGAACTTGGTGCCTGGTGCAGCTCGTGAAGGTTTTGTTGAGGGATGAGCACCCACACCGCTGCCAGAGCACAGGGAAAAAGCAATGCTGTGAAATCTCGGAGCATCGGCTCCTCAGCTCTGCTCTGCCATCCCATGGCCAGTGCCCTGTGCCAGGGTGGCCTCTTGATCCTGGGGACGGTGTTGTCTCCAAGCCTGGCATGGCAAATCCCAGTGGGCATCTATCAAACCTGCTCTGGAACTGCAGAAATGCTCTTGGTCCTTTGTTTCCCCCACCAAAATACTGATTAAAGACCCCTCTGAAATCATGGGGAGCCTCTGAAACAGCAACTGTGCAATAACGTTTGACAAGGAAAGGGACAGAACTGTTTCTTCTCCCTCCATGGCTCCTCCCATTTTATTTTATCCAAGGCTGGCTGGGTCAGATGGAAAACCAGAGCTGTCTTGTGAAGTGTTTGCTTCAGATAAAATGCATCCTCCATATGCTTGATCCATTTGGGGCTGGCAAAACCAGGGCACTGTGTGTCCCTCTGGATCCTGTTCTTCGTTGAATCTCTTCTCCCACCACAGCTTGGTATCCTCCCACTCCACCTTTTCCTCTGGATGTGCTTATGGATACCCCTGGAGCAAGCTCTGCTCCTCCCAGCCAGCCCCAAACCCCTCCCCTAAGGGATCAGTGGGGCTGCTGCTCTTCACAAGGTTGGGGAGATGCTCCTGGTCATTCTAACGCCATTTGTCTCCATTTGGGATGAGCTGTTGGGACCTGGGGCTCTGTGGAAGGTGTTCAGCAGGATTTGTCCATGCTGAAGAGTTTCTGCTGGCGAGGAGGCGACACCACAGGCACCAGGTTCCTCTGTTTCCAAGTGTTATTCACATATAAACACCCCCACGCATTAAAAACATGTGGGAGACCATACTTGGGGGATTCTGCTGTCCACAAGTGATTAGGATCAACAACATTTTTAGATTTCCCTCTTAATGAACAACCTGGGAGCAGAAACAAGGGCAGGGAATTGATGTGCTGGGCAGCTGGAGGTCCCCTCATGTTCCCACAGCCCCCGAGATGGTCGGTGCCCTTCCAGGAGGTCTGAAATCTCCCTGGAAAAGCTGGGACATAATTGAAAATATGCTCCGAGCTTGTAGCACTTCCTCCAGATTACTTTTTCAAGTATTTAAAAATATATTTTATAGCACTAAAATAAATGTTAATGAGTCTGCATGGCTTGGGGCTAACAATAGTATTTCTATTTCCATCCAGCAGCCTGGCAGGGCATTTGGCGATGGAAGAGCTGGATGTGGAGACCTGGCTGTTTCTTTCTGATTTGGTCCTTGATGTCTTGAACAGTTTTATTCTCTTGTGCTTTACTTTCCCTGTTTTGCTAAATAGCAATGAAAAAGCTTCCTCGCTTTGTTCAGGCACCTGGGATTTATCAAAGGCCTCTGGGCAAGTGTTAAATGCTGAGCTGGGTGTAAAAAGTGTTATTTAGTGTTATGTTTATACCTCTTCAATGTTAGCATGTATTTTTATATACTCCTTGCAGTGACCTTTGTGTTTTTCCAACCAAGCAGACAATCTCCTTGACTCGGGGGGTTGGTTTTTTCCACTGCCTGCCGTGGCATCTTCGAAGCAATTTTGTGAATTGGCTTTTTTTAGGGTGTTTTCAGTGTTTGGGCTGGGACTCACAGTGCTGGAGGTGCCAGTTGCGTGCAGAGGACGGGAGAGTTGCCATGAGGAAAATAATAGCATGGAAGTCCATTCCTCTCACTCCTCGCCTTCCTTGTTTTTCTCAGCGATGATGAAATGATATTTTAAGGATCCCAGGCTGCCATGTTTGATGAACAATAATTTTGGGGGGCACCCCAAGCCTTAAGGAGCCTGCAGAGGAGTTGGTGAGGGGGAGAGGTGTGGAGTAAATGGGATGGCAGGAATTCAACCTTGGCACCGTGTCAAAGGCAGCGAGCCCCGCTCGGAGCAGCTGCGTTCCCCGGGACTGCGGGAAGCCAAATGGTTTGTTTGTCTGTTTACATGGATGTGTGGGGCTGTGGAGGGGAAAACCACTTCGCAGAAATTCTGCTATTAAAGCAGATGGTGGGAGATTAGTCTGGATTTTAGGGGTGTACTTGCTGGTACGATGACCACGTTACCAATTCCTTCCCGTGCTAGTCCTTCCGTCGTTCCAAGGGATGGGGGAGTTGTGTTTCCCGAAGCTCTCGGCTCCTTCCTCACTTTCTCACGAGCTGATGTGGTATTTTGGGAAGCAGAGCAGCGTTTGTCAGGGTTGTGACTGCAGTTCCTCCTTCCTCTGCTCCAGCCCTTCCTGGTGCTCCCATGGCAGTTCCAGCTGCCTCCTGGCCCTGCAAATCCGCAGCAGCCCCTTTGCTGCTGCTCAAACGCTGCTTGTTATCCTGGATTTCCTTTTTTTCCCTTCCATTTTAGCAATTGCTCTTTTTTCCCCCCTGCCGTATCACTGACAGCCGCGTTCTCCTTGACAGTTGTGATATTTGTATGTGTGCATAAAAACAGTAGGAAGCATTTATGTAGGTGTCACTAATTTAATTTAATATAATTTGATCTGGATGTATAGGGGAGGGCTGTTCTGCACTGAAAATGCTTCTCTTTATTTTACAGTCTCCATCGTCATCAAATACAACTCCTGGCATTCTCCTCTTCCATTCACGTACCCAAAGACCAAATCTGGAAATAGTAACCAAAAGAGAAGCCCACGTCACACACAGAGCAGGGAAAGGTTGAAATAATTGAAGGGTAAGTGATTTTTATTTTTTTTCCCCCTCTTACTCTGTGTGTAAAGCTACAATAGGAAGTGCAAGACTGTGTAAAGAAGCTGTTAAGCACACACACAGCTGCTCTGTGTGCAAAGTGGAAAAAATGACTGAAATCCTGATTTGCTGATCAAAGAAAGGTGAGAAAGTGCCCGGGAGGGGCAGTTTGGAGTGTTGGTGCTGGTTCTGCTGGCCCTGGATCCGTGTCTGCTCCTGCCTGGGTGGAAGCAGAGGCTCTGCACGGGCTGGCATGGCTTGGGCTGGGCTCAAGGAGCTTCCCTGCTGGGAGGGAGCCGGGATATCGGAGCCTCCCGCTGCTGGAGAGCTCTTGTGTCATTTCCTTCTCTCTTCCCCACTTCAAACCCCTCTCAGCTGGGGTGGTGAGCTGTGTGTGTGGGGCAGGATGTTCTGCCTTGCTCCCGCTCTCTGCCATCCCTCGGCTCCGCGAGCTTTTCCTGGAGAGCGACCTGGCGGAGCCGTTCCGGGATTTTCCGGAGGGAAGCGTTGATGGGGGCTGAGGAGGAACAAGCCGACTGGCAGAGTGAGGAGGCCTCTCCCTGGAAATGTTTGCCTTAAGGCTTTCCTTTTGCTGCGAGGGTGGCGAATTAGATAGGAAGAGATCGAAAATCAGCTTTCGTGCAGTTCGGAGCCCTGGCTGAAGCATTAGTGAGCTCCAAATGCTAGGGAATTCGTTTTCCCTCCCCATTCCCAGCTCTGTGCTTGCATATATTGTATTTCCACACATGTTCTGGTGTAGATGGACAGGATATGCCTTTGCTTGCATATGAGAACTTCTCTTTAAACATCTGGGTTTTCTGGTTTATTGCTGTTGTGGGTTTCTTGGCTTTTTTTTTTTTTTTAATGCCTGCAGTGTTTGTTCATGCAAAATTCATATCTGGGAAGGGCATCTTAAATCCCTGCTACTGAGTCAAAAAGGGAAAGTATGGAAGTGAAAAGAGAGATTGTATCGTTTAAGAAATATGATTCATGAATTAATCCTCGTCTGCTCCACCATCTGTGGCGTGTGTTTCAACACAGAAATCCTGGGTTGTATCTCTTTAAAAAGCTTTCTCCTTGCTGATTGCCTGAGTGTGCTGCAGCTCTAATGGGGTGTTTGTTTCTTTTTGGAGAGAGAGTGGTGGGTTTTATTCACAACCTGTGTCCAAGCTGGAGGTCACCGAGGAGGGTGCAGAGCTCTGGTTTTTGGGGGCTCCAGCTGTGTAATGCCACAAGCCTGATGTGCAGGCAAAGCTCGTGCACAGCTGCTTCTGCTGTGGAGTTGTGGCTGCATCTCCCCCTGGGATGGAGCAAGAGTTGGGAAGCAGTGGCAGGAGGTGCAGGAACCCATCAAGATCCTGCTGAAAAAAAATGGGCTCTTTCTAAAATGGACTGGAGGGTATTTTGGGCTTGTGCTCCAGAAAATAAAGCACTGAGGTAGTTCCCATCCTCTGTTTCCTGGTGATGTTTTGGTAATTTCTTTGTAGATAAGGAGAAAGGGGTGGTTGCCCATCTTGGCCCCAAAAAGGAGCTGCCATGCTTTGTGGCTCCAGGAGAAATGGGGGATGAAGGGACACTGGGGCATTTGGAGATGACCTTTTTCTGGTTTGATTCTTTGTATTGTTTCCCAGGTTTTTGCAGGGAGCAACTTTCCTTTTTAAATATTATTTCTCAGATTCCTATTCCTGAAGCAGCACACCTGGTTTGCTGCTGGGGTCAGACCCGAGAAGTGTGAGCCCTTTTCATCCTTCCTGGGCAGCATCCCTGAGCAGGACAGAGTTTCAACACTGCATCCACCATCAATCCCTTTCCTGGATTCCTCCTTTTCCTGGCCTTGCTGCCTGGGATTTTCCCCATCAGTTTTCTCCCATGCCTCGTGTGACACTCTGGTAAAAGCCTGAGTGTTTTTGCCGTTGTTCTGGAGGAGGATCCGAGGTGCTGGAGGTGGTGGCTGTTGGGTGGCCTCAGCCCGTGGCTCTGTGATGGTCCCACGTGGCCACAGTCCCTCCTATGCCGGTGGCCCTGATGTGAGCCCAGCCCTGCCCAGCTCCGCTCCTGCTGATGGATGGAGGTGATGCAGGAGCTGAGTGTCTCAGTGAAATATTGCAGGTTTATCGCCTTCCCATTCATCCTGGTTTCACGCCTTTCTGCCTCACTGACTCATTGCCATCCAGCCTCTGCTTGCAGTTCCTATTTGCTTTGGGAACACCCACTGGACAAGGCTGGAGTGTGGCAAAGCTCTGATGATTCCCATTGCCTTGGGGGCTGCTTTTTTAACAGAACATCTAAAGCCAGGATGGGAAAGGAAAATGCCTTTTGTCAGGAGCAGCAATAAAGTGTTAAAGTGAAGGAGGATGTGGGGGATGTTCTGTCCTGTAGCCAGGTGCTGAGCCCGTTGCAGTTTTTGTATGGTCCCTAAGAAATGGTGTCCCATTCCCTCCATCATCACCAATCCCTTCCTGCCCACGCACCAGGGAACCCTCGGATGTGTGGGCGCTTCACGACGCAAAAAGTCATCTCCATAATCACCTGAAATCCCAACGCTACCGTGAATAGCTGTGTCTGAAGGGAAAATGGTGTCGGCAGTGGTTCAGCAAGTGTTCAACCCAAACTGGAATTAGGCTGAAATACATCCCTGTCCCAGGGACAGCACCCTTTCTTGGCTTTGGAGCTGTGTCAGGGCAGGGTTAGGTTGGATATTTGGGAAAGGTTCTTCCCCCAGAGGTGCTGGGCACTGCCCAGGCTCCCCAGGGAATGGGCACGGCCCCAGAGCTCCAGGAGCGTTTGGCCAGCGCTGCCAGGGATGGACAGGGTGGGGTTGTTGGGGGGGCTGTGCAGGGCCAGGAGTTGGATACAATGATCTTGTGGGTCCCTTCCAGCTCAGGATATTCCATTATTGTGCATTTCAAATGCTCGTGGGAATACAGGCCAGATGGGCACCTGCCTTCCTGTCCATCTGGGTCCCTTAGACACACCTGCAGGTGAATGTGTCCCCTTCACAGCTTCTGCCAGTAACTTGCTCGTTCCTTGTGTGCCTTTACAATACTTTGCAAGTTTGTTTATTTCTTAATTGCGTCAGTCCTTTTTGTTTGGTGAGAGTTCCTAAGCTTGTTTGCCGGCCTTGATCTTCTCTGTGCTTTAATGTGGGAAATAGAGATGGTTTCCTGGGGGCTCTTCTGCAAGCCTTGTGCTGTGGTCCCTCCTGTGCTGGCTGTTCCAAGGTCTCCATGAAACCAGGGTTATGGACTTGGTGCCTTGGGAGTGTCCTGTGCTTACCTGCACGGCCAGTGTTGGCATTTTGTGAAATACTTTGTGCCCCCACAGAAGCTCTGCTGGTAAAAAAAACCCAACCAAACCGAGAAGAGGTAAAACAAATCCTATCAAAAATGGGAAACAGAAGCAGTCCAGGCAGATTCCATCAGCCACAGGTTTTACTTTTTATTTTAAGCTTTGATTAAAATCAGTAGCTTTTATTTAAAGTAACAACAAAACCCCCCATATTTGTGCTCATCCTTATTTCCACCACAGCATGGGGTTGTAAATGAGGGATTCAGTGGATCCCCCAGGCTTCTCCTCCCTCTGCAGGGTCCCCCTGATCAGGGGGGGTCCCCTGGCAGGGTGACAGTGCTGGTGGCAGAGGACACGTGACTTTCCTCCAAGGTTTCTTGTGGACAGCTCAGGGAGAAAGGGGAAGCATTGATTCCCCATCAATTCTTTAGGACCCCAGTGAAACAGCTGCTTGTTTCTCCCAAACAATTATGCCAAGACGGAAATTGGCTGCTGCCTGCACGGACTTTCTGGATGGGGAAAATTAAGCAGTAATAGCTGGAAAAATAATATGGGCTATGAGATAATAGATGCCTGAGGGATAAAATTAAGCAGTATTTTACAACGAAGGAAGAGGGTTTGGCAATAAATAGTTTGCCTTTGACTTCCTTTTGTTTGCCAGAGGACTGATGCTGTTTGGGAGAGGTTGTCCTGGGATGTGTTTTCCAAGCAGATGTAGGAAAATAGTGAAGGTGTGGTGGATTTTCAGTCCCTCCCAAGAAGGCTGGTGCCAGGGCTGGGGTGCAGCTCGCACTGCCAGCGTGGTGGCTGTGACAGGGATGTGACACTGGAGCTGCTGTGGGAAATCCCACCCGTGCAGGGGGATGTTTAGAAGCGAACAGAAAGGTTCACCAAACGAAGTGGGAACGGGATTGGGTTTCAATGCCCAGAAAGCCCAGGGAGGGGCTGTGGCATGTTCAGCACCCCAGCAGGGTCTGAGTGGAGGTGATTCCCAGTCTGCCTGTGTGCTGTGCTGTGCAGGAGCCCCTTCCCAATAATGCCACGGCAGTGGGATTTGGATTTGTTCTGCCATCTCTCCATAACGTGCTTTGCCATCACAGCTCTGTGAGCACCTGGCTAAGGAGCTCATTTGGAAATGCTGTTTTCTCCCTTTCAGGTGCCTCACACCACCATTCCCTTCCACTTGTGCACAGGGAATATGCCAGGGTGGGCTGGGAAAACGCCTTGGTTGCGTCCTGGTGCCAGTGGGAAACATCCCGGGAGCGCAGGGCTCGCTCTCTGGGCAGGGCTTGTTCCTCTTCACTTTGCATGAAATAAAAGCAGAGCTGCAAACCCTAATCCCACCTTCCCAGGGATGGATTTGGGTGCAGCAGGTTGAGATATGAGGTTATAGCCCAGGCCAGCTGCTGAGAGCTTTTAATTTCATAAACCTCAGGGAAAGTCTCCCTGCTGGGTGGGGGGATCTCAGTGTTGGTGGGTCTCGGGACAGTCCCAAGGTGCTGTCCCTGGAGCTGAGTGGGATTTGGGAATGCTCAGCACCTCTGCAAACGAGGCCAAACTGTCTTGTGCATCCAAAATGGAATCATTAAGTCGCTGTGCATTAAGACTGTGTTTTTATTCATGGAGTGTAATGTGATTCATTTGCCCTTTTGCTCTCGTGTCGAGAAGGCCGTCATCTCGTATGCATCGCTGGCTGCAGGCACAGCTCTGCTCAGTTATTATTTTTAGGGGTTTTGGCTGGGAGGGAGCAGACATTTTCATCACGTGCAGAGCGGCCGTGGAGCTGAGTGGCCACAAATGCGGTGCTGGCCGCGCTCTCGCAGCCCTGGTTGGGAGCATTTAGCTGAGCTCAGCTCTCCTTCTCCAAACCTCCCGGGGAGGATCCTCTGTCCTGCTCCAGCCCCTCGTGCCAGGGCAGGGCTGGAGCCCCTGCACCTCACCCAGGGCAGTGCTGGAGCTCCTGCACCTCACCCAGGGAGGCTGGAGGGACACGATGGGGGAGCAGCATCCTGGGGTGTCCCAGTGACAGCCAGTCCCCAGCAGCTCCCTGCAGAGGGGGGTTGAGCTGCTTGCTGGGGAGCCCAAACCCCGGGCTTAGGGATGTGGCACAGGATCCTGCTGATGTGTGGTGGGATGTGGGGTGGGACCCTAGACCCTGGTTAAAAATGGGTGAAGGATGCTGTGGATCCTCGCTGCCGTGGGTCACTCGGTGCAGCCAAGGGAAATGATTCCTCCTTGCAGTTAAAAGAAGAAAGACACCAAGCAGGGCAAGAGCAGAGGATACAAAAGGATGGACAAAATGCAGTTTTTGAAAATGTTAGCATGGGAAGCATCGATGAAGCCACAAATTCCAAAAGAACAATAATGAGTAAACCAGTTGGAGTCACTGCTTCTTGCAGTGGGACAGGCCCGGAGCAGTTCAGCTCCTCCTGTTGGATCTCCACCCACAAAACAAGAAATGAGAAATTCCCTCCTGGCCCCGACTGTCATGGCCAGCCCCTTTTAATCCCAAAGCCCTGAACTCTGTCCTGCTGTCAGATTCCAAGGGGTCACCGTGCATGGCCCAGTGACCGTCTCCAAGTCCTCAGGTGACCCTGGGTTTCTGGTGCTGTCGGGTCACAGAACGTGTGAAAATCAGATTTTAGAAGCAAAGGGTAGGAGGAGGAGAGTTAACTCCATGTCTTTCTTTTCTATTTTGCCTTGTCCTCTTCTTGCTTGTTTTTTTCCTCCCCCCACACATTTCAGAGCCCAAATCTGTGCTGGGAAGGACCCACAGAAAACAACATCTGAGGCACAGGCAACGGGCAAGGCATGAACCGGGTGCTTAAATGGATGATTTTCTTACACTTTGTCGATGGGGAGGCATAAAAGAGGGTCAGGTGTGGGTAAAGATACAGGGATAGGGTTTTCAGAAGAGCTTGGAGCTGGGAGCAGTTTGGGAAGGGGAGGTTTTCAGCCTCACACGATTTGGGCAGACAAAAGCGGTGGAAGCAGGGAGGTAACAACGCCGACCTTCTCCGCTCTTTGTTTGCAAGAAATGCACAAATCGCTGCTGATATTGCTGAGTGCTTTCCTGCTGCTTTGTGGCTTGATTTGGAGCTGCAGCCATTCCGAGCCTGGTTCCTGACTTCCAGAAAAACCCCAAAACAACCAAACAAATCCTGGCTGAAGGAATCGGAATCGTTCCCTCCTCCGTGCCCGCCGGGAGGACCGGGTCACCAACACCTTCACCTTGCATCAACCTCGGATCCTGGGTGGATTTGGTACAGATTAATGCCTTTTGGAGAGTTCTGGAAAGGTCAAAAACAGAAAAGAGGCTCTAATAGCAGTGTAGCAACCAGCTGGCTGCGTTGGGTTTCATTTTACTGCCATAGTAACACCGGGAGCCTCAGTGTCAGTACCGTGCTCACTGAATGCCAGTCCCCCCCTTTTTGTCAAGAGACAAGCCCATAAGAAGGTATTTTCTTCCTGAAGAATTTCTCTGAGGCAGTAATGGGCTTTTTGGAGGGTTTGGTCCTCGTACCCAGAGATGTAAGGTGGGTGATTTACAAGGCACTGTGCAAATGCCAAATTGTTAGGCAGAACTGCTGCTGATTTAGAAGGCAGTTAAAGCTCTGAATGTGCCAAGTGCCAGTAGAGTGTTCTACAGATGGAATAACTGGAAATATTGGAGAGATTCCAAAGGTTTAATCAAATTCAACCAGGTTTTTTTCCTTTTTTTTTTTTTTTTTCTTTTTAAACTGCAGAATTCTCTGAGGGATGCGGGTTGAAATAGTAGATTATTCCATTGCCTTTGGTACCGTGGGGGGAGATTTTTACAGATGAACACAAAGCAAACACACAAGACTTTGAAGCAAACACATAAGTGGGTCTATAATTGAAGGCTGGAGCAGCAATGCCCTGAAATGCTGGACCAGGGCAGGGAATATCTCAGATATCCTGGCAGGAGGCTCCTTGGAAGCGGAATGATGGCTTTTCAGTCCCGCAGCACAAAGGGAAGTGGCAGCCACGGCGTCCCTGGTCCAGTTCTGCTGGACCCAGGCAGGTTTTGGTGGATTCTGGGCATCGTCTCCGTGCTCGCAGTGCAGCGCTGGGACATGCATATGTTTCTGCACAGATGCCCACCTTCCCCATGTCTTGTTGACAGCCTTTCCAAGGCTTCTTGTTTAGCCAGACCATATGTGCTTGGGCATGGAGCTGGTGGGATGTGGAAAGAGCAGCACATTATCCTTGGGCTGCAAACACCAGCAGGAGCAATTCCCAGAAAATTTTGCCGGCGCAGAGATCCAGAACTCCCGATCCCGCCTCGCCCGGCACGCTGAGCCATCGGAGGCGATTTCTCCCCTCGTTTGTCAAATCCAGGCTCCAGCAAGCCATTTCCCTTTGTTCTATCCCCAAACCAGCTCTCCCTGTCCACTCCTTGAATATTCATCCAAAGCATGGATGAAGGCCGCCAGGGAGAGGGGGTCTCCAGGTGAAGCTTTGCTGCTGAGCTGATGTGGGACAAAGCTGGGGAAGGGGTTGGAAATTTTTCCGTGGGTTTTCTCTTGTTGGTACAGAAAATGGAGAGTCCATCCCCATTTCTGACAGCAGGGGTTTGTTTGGGGGTGAGGTGGCAGGGCCAGGAGCCCTGAGGAAGGGCTGTCCCAGGGGCGATGCTGGGACAGCGCTGGAGCTTTCACCTTGCTGAGTGGGGTTTTTTCAGCACCATTTTTAGGTTTGATTGGATCCATTAATTGTCATTTATTTATTCCTGTAAGAGGAGGAGAGTTTCCTGCTTTCCTGGCGTGTTTGGTATTGATCCTCCCTGGAGTTGGGGGCTGTCCCTCCGAGGCCCCGCCGTACCCCCGGCACAGACCCTGCCTGGCTCAGGGCAGTGTTTCTCATGGAATAAATCGCTCCAAAGCCATCAGCCTCAATGCCACAGTCTGCTGCTCCTGCTTTCCTGCCCCCACCTCCACCCTGCCATTGATCCAGCCTGCTCCCTGTTTGCTGCAGTCAGGGCTGCCTCTGCCGCTGCGCACAAATTGCCTTCAAATTGAATTGGTTAAAACCATTTTATAAACATTCCCTCCCCTTCCTGATCCTGGCCACTGCGCCAGCCAGAGCTGGAGCTTTCATGTGATTTTACCTGGCTGAAGGATGGGGGAAGGTTCCCAGTGTTGCGCGTGTGTTTGTGTGGGTTTTTTTTTTAATTAAAGTCAGCTTAGAAATTAAAACTGACGTGATTATAGGAATCAGGTCCTTGAAGAAGCTGTTGTGTATGGATCTGTGTCCTAGGTGGTGTATCCTGCTCAAAGGATGTCCTGGTGTGTCTCAGCTCCTCCTGGCTTTGCAGGGATTAGGATTCCCTCCGTGTGCCACCAGCCCCTGTGAGATGAGAGCCGCGGTGCTGGGCAGGGCTCCGGCAGCTGCGAGGCACCAGGATCATTGTTCTCCTGCTGAGGGGTTGTGCTCTGACCAGAGGCAGCTGGAGATGTGGAGCTGGGCTGTTTCGGAGGTGTTCACTGTGTCACAGCCCGGGCTGCGGCAGGCCCGCAGCGGGATGTTGATCCTGGAGCACATCATCCGAAGCACCGGGGATTGCAGGGAGCAGGGGAGCCCTTTTCCCCTCCCTGGAGCTGAGGTGTGCTCGAGCACCCACGGAGGTGTGGATGCCTGTGCCCCGGGCTGCAGGAGCGCCTGGAGCCTGTGTCACAGGAGCTCTCTGTGTCAGACACGTGATGATGCCCAGAAGCTTTGTAGGGACTGGGGAAGGAAGGCTTGGAAATCAGGAACGGTTTTGCGGGCAGTTCTGAGCGTCGCCCCGCCAAGGTGTGTTTGTACAAAAGGTGGCACAGTGCTCCCAGCAGCTGCTGGTGTTCCATTGTTCCTCATTCATCACTTGTCCCTCCAAACTCCTCTTCACTGCGAACACTCTCACAAGAGCCCTTCTGCAGCAGCGTTTATCTCGAGTGCTGCTATATCAGGATTCATCGATCTTCTCATGAGATCATCTGCACCCAGCCGGAGCTCGGAGGGTGGAGGAGTGACACGAGCTCTCGGTTCCTCTGGGCCTGTTCTCTGGTGCTGCTGAGAGGCTGCCTCGGGGTAGGACCTGCTTGGCTCTTCCTTGTGGGGTGACGCATCCCAGAGCACCCCCATGATGGAGGGGGCCCAGCCCAGCGTGATCATCCGGCTCCAGGAGGTGCTGAGGACCCAGCTGAGCCTCAGTCCTCTTAGCCAGCTTGCAAATCCTGGTTGAAATCTGCCTGAATTCAGTCTTCTCCTAGGATTCCTCCTTCCTGCCCATGCCCAGCGGTCCTTGGTGCTGCAGCCTCTGCCTCTGGAACACCCCTGCATCTCCTGGGGACTCTCCTGGCTTCTTCCTGACACTTGCAGGTTTGCTCTTCTTGTGTTGCTGAAGGTGGTTGGGAAAAGCTCCTGCAGGAATATCTTCCATGCCTACAGCTCCGCTTTAAACTCCTCTCCCATCTTGTGTGCAGCAGGTGATGGTGTGAAAGGACAGCAGACACAGCTGGCACTGTCATTGTGCCCTCCCCCTGGCATTCTCTGCCTGCTCTGACCCCTCCCCACTTGTCTGCTGATGGCAAACGTGGTGCTGCTGCATCCGAGAAATTTAGGGCTCTGTCATGACATCTGTAGGCGTTTCTTCCTCATGTACTTCACATCTAATAATGATAATATTTAATTAGCGTGGTTAATGGTGGTGAGGCCCTGGTGCAGGGAAGCTCTGGAGATCCCTGGAAGTGTCCAGGGCCAGGCTGGATGGGGCTTGGAGCACCCTGGGGTGGTGGCAGAGGGATGGAATAAGATGATCTTTAGGGTCCCTGCCTACCCAGACCATTCTGTGAGTATTATTGACAACCCTGAAGCTCACCCAGACCACTCCACACCAGCAGTGCAAATTCATTTGCACATTTCAGTTCAGACAGGGCCATCTTCAAGTGCAGACAGCAATTTCAGTTTCTGCTTAGGTGTTGTCACTCCTGTTGCACTGCCAGGCAGGAGGTGGCCGTGCTGCTGATGCCTGTGTCAACCTCAAACCAGACTCAGCAATAAACCAGGAAATCCTTGGTTTGCTCCTGCTCTGGCGCCAGATCAGAGCTAGAGGTGAAGAGCTGCTGCCAACATGTTGTGGTCCCAGCCCTACTTCTCAGCCTCAAACTCTTCCTTTTCATCTGTTTTGAGATGTTATTACCCCGGGAGCCTGATTTCCTCTCTTCTCCTGAGAAAAAGAGAAGGGAATTTGCATGGACAGCGTTGTGTGTCCGTGTTTTACAGCTCTGAGCCCATGTGCCACAACCAGATGCCATCCTAGATGTGCTTAACTTTGCAAGGCTGTGTCATCCTGTCCTTGCTGGAGAGGACAGGACAGGGAATGACACGAGGGACAGCCTGAAACCCCTCACCTGAGGGGCCTCTGAACTCAGACAAACTGAGTGCTCCTTGTTGAGGTTTTCAAAGGAAAAAGATGGAATCCCACCCCAAAATGAGATTATAAACCAGAATCTCCTCTTCTGGGACAAGCACCCCAAAGAACAAGGTTTTGAGGCTCTCTCTCAGGTTTTCCTCTTTTTTTCAGATGGAACAGAACATTTCTTCCCAAGGAAACAGAGAAAATGTGAAGTGTTTCCCCCACTCAGTACTGATTTTTTTTGTCAGCTCCTGGGAGGCGTTGGGCTATCCCTGGAGCCATCACCCACCTGGGCCCTGCTTCTGCTCTTCCCTCTCCTTCCCCTTCCCACACCACCCAGGGCTCCTCCCGTGGCTCTTGGACGAGGAATTTAGTATTCAGGAAGTTGGGAAGTTTGCCTGTCCTTGGTCTAATTAGTTGCTTAAGCACAGGGGAGCTCAGAGCACAGTTCAAATGGCTGTAATTTGAGTGAACTTGAGACAATAGGAGAGGATTAAGTAGCAAAATTGTGTCTATTACTTTGGCCCAAGAAATCAGCTATTCAATTTGAGTAGAATCTATAATTTTCTGAGCATGAGGGTTAGGTATTAATGTGGGCTTGGCAAAGTTCATCATTTGTGAGACTGCACTGAGAGTTCTTCACGTGCTGAGATCTGAGATCAAGGCTGGAAGTGGAGCACGACTTTCTGGAACTTCTCCTCCGAACAAATAATGGCCTCAACAAAGAGGTGACTGAGGAAGATTTAATTGCTTCTTTTTGCAGGAGGTCCTCTTAAATGGTCTTCTGGTCTTAAATCCTGTGGATAGCTATAAAATGTTGGAGGTGGCTTTCCTCAGAGAGGGGACCTGCAAGTGTCTGCCTCCCTTTTCCCAGATGAAGAGCTTCCCTGATCCATCTCAGGGGTCCATCCCCTCAAAAGGGCGTGGTAGAAACACAAAGACCCAAACACCCAGGGGATTCAAAATAATGCAATCTGGACTGAAAGCCTTTGCTTTTCCCTCTCTCTCTCTTGGCAACAGATGTTGGAATCCAGGTGTTCTGCACAGAGTGGGCTGCAGCAGCCACAGCCCTGCTCATGTGCTGCATCCCTGGGAGTCCTAAGTGGTGTTTTCATGCTTTTAGTGGTATTGTGCAAGGCATGGCTGAGGGACAAAATCATTCTTTGCCTATCTTTGATGGGTAAATGGTGTATTTTATCTTTTTTTTTTTTTTTTCTCTTTTAATATTGTGTGCCTGCATCTGTTCCAATAGGGGAAAAACAATGCTAATTGGAACATTTGAGGGGTTTGGAATAAACGAGAAAAAAACATCACCAGGCTGAGAAATTGAAAGGGAATTTGGTCAAAATACTAGTGGCAGTTTTAGTCAAAATATCTGAGTTTAAGGACTTTCAAGAGGGATTTTAGTTGGCTTAAACCTGAGCATGGTGAGAAGAAAAGGCAGTTGATGGCTGATTTCTGCATTAGCTGAGCTCACAGGGCAGTGTGAGAGCGTGGGTTGGATGGAATCATTTAGGTTGGAAAAGCCTTTTAAGATCTTTGAGTCCAACTTTTCCCCCCAGCACTGCCCAAGGCCACCACTGCCCCATGTCCCCGATGCCACATCCACATGGCTTTCAGTCCCTCCCGGGATGGGGACTCCACCAGTGCCCTGGGCAGCTGTGCCAGAGCTGGACAAACCTTTCCATGAAGAAATTTTCCCTGTTATCCAACCCAAACCTCCCCTGGCACACCTTGAGGGCAGGGCTGTCCTGCTGCTGCCTTTATTTTCCTGTGAAGAAGTCTGGTTTGAGCATTGCACAGGTAACGCATCAAAACCACCCAGTGCTGTCCTTTCTTGCTGTGCCATCGATGTCTGTGACCTGGGGTGGCGTTGATCAGGTGTTGGATCAGCAGATTCCTGCTGGAACCACGTCCTTCCTGAGCCAACCGTGCTTCCAGGGCTGATTAAATAGGGCTCTTTTTGCTGCAGGTACCTGTGTTGCACTGTGGAATGTGCTGAGCTGCCAGGCAGCTGTGGTTGCATTTTCTGCATGGATAAAGAAGTTCCTGCACGGGCATATTTAGGACTTATAAAGCTTTTGGCTGCGAATTTGCTCTGCAGGGCAAAGGGGCACAGAAACACCATCATGCTGCCTCCAGTCTCCTTTGAAGTCTGGGCAGAGGTCATGTTTACTGATTTTTTTAAAATTTTGGCTTATTTCTTCAGGTCTGTCCTTTTTTTCCCCTCTAACCTGACAGCTTGTGCTTGCTTGGTTCTCCTGCTGGCCACCTTTAAATCACCCAGAGAACGCTGCATTGGCGTCACCAGCATTTCATTTCTTCCTCCTGTCTCGGCTTCTTTGCTTGTAAGCCGCTCAGCAGGCAAGGGGTTAAACAGCATCCTCATGGTTCTTCCAGTTACCCCATCAGGACTGTTTAAAAATTAGCTTCTCCCCACTTACTGCACTATAATTAGGATACAGGAGTTGTGGGGAATGATTTCACAAAGTGACTTGGTGTACTCGCCCGTGCACCCCAGGGAGCCAGGCAATTATGCATACATAATTCCACTCTTTGAATATTTTCTCTTTCTCTGCATAATTTCTCTCTATTCATCTTTCCAGTGTCCTTCTGAGATAAACTTAGAAGTCTCAGCTTTCAGAATTTAAAAAAAGATCCTGTGCCTGCATGTGCACTATTTGCATTTAAACCAGCAGCCGTTCTTGGGGCTGGGCGGAGGGGAGAGGCCGGGAGGAGGAGGGCATGGAGCCCATCCAAGGCAGCAGGAGAAGACCTTCAGCACATCCACGCTGGCTGGGGAAGGATCAGAAAGAGGCAGAGAGTCACAGAATAGAGCCATGGAATTGTTTAGGGTGGAAAACCCCTCTAAAATCGAGTCCAGCCACTCCCCCAGCACTACCAAGGCCACCCATGTCCCCAAATGCCACATTCACAACGCCATTCAATCCCTCCAGGGATGGAGATTCAGCTGTGCCAGGGCTGAACAGCCCTTTCCATGAAGAAATTTATCCTAAAACCCAATCTAAACCTCAATAAAAGGTTAATCAAATCTGCTTTGAGCAGCCTGGTCTGGTCACAGATGCCCCTGCTCACATCAGGGGCTTGGTTGAGATGATTTTTAGGAGGTTGCCTGCAGGGATGTTTTGGAGCTGCCCCTTTCAGGGGTGTGTTTTGGTTCTCATGCCCTGTGTGTGCTGTTCTCAGGGAATTCACGGCAGCCTGGCAGGGAAACACAAGTGACTGCAGCATCTTTCCCCTGCTCCAGTCAGTTTATCTCTATAAACTCGCTGTTGACATGATGCAATTTCTCCCGGCTGCAGTGCAGCTATAGAGCAGCAAAGTTGTGATAAAAGACAACTTGTTGAAGGGATTCTTTGTCATCCTCATGATTCATCTACAATTCCCTTTTTTCCCTGGCCAGGAGTGTGGTGGTGCTTTGCAATTATCCCTGCATTTGATGCCTGCTCCTTCTTTTTCCCCCTCTCTCTTTCCTCCTGATTCAAGTTCCCCATTCATTCTCTCTTCCTTTTAGCTTCTTCTCCTTTTTTTTATTTTATCCACCACCTTCTCAAGGCACTGAAGCTGTAACTGCTTTACTGTGGTCTGAGGAAAAGCTACTGTTCCACTTCCCGAAGAAAGCTCATTGTGTAGGGCCATGAAAAACGTTTTAAACAACACAAGGGAATAAAGGCACCACATTTCTCTGAAAGTTTTCCTTTTCTTTTTCTTTTCCTTTTTTTTTTTTTATTTTTTAAGGAATAATACATAAGCTGCTAGGAGAGGGCAGAAATGTCTCCTGCTTCTCTCTAGTCGTGCCTGGCAGGCTGTGAAATTCTAAGGAAACCTGCGTTTTACATGGGAGCTTGAAAGCTGGACACCCCACCTCCAAACCTTTGCTGTTCTCGGCATTATCCTCATAAGCCTAACAAAAAAGTCCTCAGATTGTTCCCAAACAGCACAGAATCAAAGCTGACAAGGCAGTAGTGTAATTACTCGCTTTCTTTTTTGGTGCCAGTTTATTGGGATCTTATGTAAGACACTCCAGCACGTTCAAAGGGGCTTTTGAGCAGTGAGAGCTCAGTTATTCCACTCTCAGCAGTTACTGGGGGCTGGCAGCGGGACAGGGATGGGTTTGGATCCTGGCTCCAGGTCTGCCAGCGGGCACAAGCCCTGGATGTGCCAGGTCCCTGCCAGATCCCTCTCAGCGCCTGGTACACGCTGGCCCTCACCCCTGGGTGCATCCAGCCCTTCCTGGCCAGAAAGGCTTTGAGGCACCATTATTTATTTATTTATT